>JAOXYD010000136.1:563128-590767 GCA_028565735.1 Pinacopodium congolense | reverse complement strand
TGGTTAGAAGACAAGTTTGCCTAAAACCCTAAGATACTATGTTTAAATGGCTACGCAAACCTTATCTGAATTTTCGCCTACATTATTAAATTGGACATACAAAAAGCCTATGATTCAGTTGATTGGGGATTCTTGGAAGCCTCACTATAGTGGTTTGGTTTTCCTCTTCTATTCTCAAGTTAGATGTTGGAATGCATCACTACCTGTTCATTTAGTGTTCTTATTAATAGGGAACCCACTAAGCTCTTTCAAGGAGGGAAAGGAGTCAAACAGGGTGATCCACTATCTCCCTGTCTCTTCACTCTGTGTATTGAGGTCTTAACTAAGATTATAAACCAAAGAATTATTTGTTCCGATTTCACAGTAGATGCAAAAGATTAGGGATTCATAGCCTTGCTTTTACAGATGATATACTCTTTTTTGTGGTGCAAATGTTTCTTCTATTTCTGTTTTACTTGATGCTTTTACTAGCTTCTCCAATATTTCAAGGCTACATATTAATAGGAACAAAAGCCAATTCACTTTATCATTGACAGCAAGTCATATGTCAGCGGAGATTGTGGATATGTTTGGTTTAGCATACAATCCCCTCCCTTTCAAATATTTGGGGCTACCCCTTATTTCTCATAAACCTTCCTTCCTTGATTGCCATGAATTGATCGAGAGGTTCTATAAGAAGATTGGGTGTTGGTGCAATAAAGCTCTATCTTTTAGAGGACAATTACAGTTGATCAATTCTCTCCTCAATAATCTCCACATCTACTGGACATCTCACCTAGTGCTTCCGAATAGATTGATGAAAGATATTGAACGAATCCTAAGAAATTTCTTGTGATTCAGGGTGATCCTTCTAAGGTTGGATGAACGAAAGTAAAGTGGCAGGAGCTAGCTTTGCCAAAACAACAAGGTAGGTTAGAGCTTATCTCTATAATTGATTAAACCAAATCAAGCTTGGCTAAAAGGATTTGAAGGTTACTCATAGATAAGGAATCAATATAGGTAAGACGAATGCACTAATTCTATTTACACAACTAGAGTTTTTGGGGATTCAAGGTAAAAACCAACTATTCTTAGACTATCCAGCAGTTATTTAACATGAGGTCGGATATACCTTCTTATGGTTTGATAACTGGACTGGTCTGGGTCCTTTGCATCTTATTCTAGAGCTAGCTAGCTTAAGACATCTATCACTGCGGACTATAGTTGATGTGCTAATTACCAATAAATCCTGGCAGTGCAATTTTAGAGGCTTGGAACTAATCCAAGCCAACTTACCCAACTACTTACCTAACCAACAGATGCATGACCGGATCATTTGGCAGCTTCATAGTTTGGGTAAGTATTCTAATGTTCCTTTTGGAGACACTTAATTGGTTCCTATCCCCTTGTTTCATGCTTCAAGATGGTTTGGAATAAATTTAACCCTCCTAAAGTATCTTTTATTATGTGGTTGGTTTGCTAAAATAAACTCGCTATCCTTGATAGATTTAGTTGGTTCCCGATTCAAGACAGGAACTATAAGTTGTATAAGACGCATCTAGAATCAGAGCAACACTTATTTTTTTATTGTTGTTTTACTAGTATTTTGTAGCATCATACCCAGCAAATTTTTCATTCCTTTTGTCCTTATAAGAAGTAGGAGGAAATCATGGCATGGTTGGTCAAGTTGCAAGGCCTAATAGAGGGCAACAAAATTGCTTTTGGAGTAGCTTTTTTTTGTTGTATTTATAGATTTTGGAAAATTAGGAATGCTAAATGCTTTCAGAATGACAGTAAAGATGTTGCAACCTTTGTCCAAAAGGCTATAATTTGGATTAGAGATATTATTCTTCGTCGAATGGGTTCCTTCCCTTTATCTCCTTAACTCCAACTGGTTTGGTGCTTATAATGAGCCCTTTTGGTCCTTATTTCTAGTAGATTCTTTTGGTAACATAGGGTGTTTGTGGTTTTAACTGGTTCTATTGTATCTTGCTTCTTGATTGTTAGGCAATCTTGATGCCATTGTGGGTTGCTTGAATTTTGTTCCTTTATGAATTCTTTAATTAAAAAAAAACTTACGTAGACTTTTCCAAGTTACTTCCTTTCTTTTTGTCCAAGTTTTTTTTTTTTTTTGTCTAACTCAATTCTAAAAATATGCTTTAAATTGTTTTAGATGTGCCCTATTTTTATAATAGAAAAATCTTATGATTGCTATTTTTGTATGAACAGTAAATAAAAATTTGAAAATATAATAACACTTTAATCACATGTTTTAACAAGGGCATGTTTAGTTGAATTTTGTGTTGTAATTTTTGTATTTTATATTGGTTTTTATGTTTTTTCGATTTTTGTGCTATTTTTTTCGATTTTTATACTGTATTAATATGTTTTTTTGGAATTCTGTACCAGTTTTTTTTATTTTTGTATTTAAAAGAAGAAACCAAAAAAACAACTAAACAAGGCCTTTTGAACTTGACTTTGAAAAAATTTTACATATCGAATCAAAAGATTAAACAAATTTAGATCCTTTCTTTCTTAATTTGATCCAATTTGAAATAGTGACAAGTAGCATATTTTTTTTACTTTTTAAAAATCAAAATCACAAAAATTCATAAAATAGAAGATAAGATAACTAAAACTCATTACGTATATGGAATTTGGATATGGTTCGAATTGGAAAGTCATAAACACGAGTATGAAATTTTACTTAAATTTGATTTTTTAAAAATTAGATCATTAATCTTGAATTAGATCGAACTAAAACCTAAAATTTTTATAACATTAATTTTAATTAATTATTTAATTGCTCAAAATTATTTAATTTAATTAAAAAATAGTAGACTCTTCTAAAACCACAATTAAAAAGATAATATTCATAATTAAAGAATATAATTATTAATCCTATATGACACCTGAGGATAAATTAGGTATCTAAAACTTTTCTAATCTTTAAGTCTAAACTAAATTTTCCTATGGATGTATTTTCTAAACAAAATTCAACTTAAATAATGATGACAATATAAAATAGTATGATTCAAATTGAAATAATCCAATAAGAATCACAACGTACATAAATTAAAAAAGTATGAAGAAAAGAAAGTGTAAAAGAATTATTATAGCAGTTCAGTAAATTAACTCTTTGCCTATATTCATTCTTTAAAGTCTTACATGAAAATTTTACTATAAAAATAATCTTTTTTATAGTAAAGAAGCATCCTTACAATATCTTCTTTATAAGAGTGAAAAGAAGATGAAAAAAAATCTTTACAAATTTTATTTCAATGAGTAAAGAGTAACCCTTAATTAAAAGCTATTATATAATCCAATAACAAAATCCTAAAACAAGTATACATAATCTCAAAACCTAACTTGATAATCTCAATACTCAAACGACCCATAAAGCACAATGAGTAAGATACAACACAACTCGTAAACTCAACAATTACAAAACTTTTTCTCAAAACTTATAAACTCATCTAAAAACAATAAAAATTTCTACGAGATCATTTATGACCATAAAAAACTTCTTCTACCACCTTTTAACCATGTATTTAGAGTAATTTAAAATGCTATTATAAGCAAGAACAAACAAGACACTACCTAAGTGCAGTTTTGATTGGTCAACCACCAGTGCCCCAAATTCCAATATACTAGTCGACCATTCTTTAATGATGATCAATTAGTGCTTTTACATATTAGTTTTCCAGCTTTTACATAGGCTTTTCAAACTTTTTACATATGTAAAACTAACTTCTTTAAATTCTAAGAGTTTTCTAAAGCATTTTTACGGACTAAAACCTTTCAACTAAAATTAAAAAACAAAAATATTTTGATTTATGAAAATTTAAGCATATTTTGAAATTTTTTATTAAAAAATTAATTTCAAACAACTTTCAAATACTCTAAATTCAACAAAAATTAAAAAGAAAATATATCTTGATTTATGAAAATTTAAGCACATTTTGAAAATTTTCTTTAAAAGATTAATTTCAAACAACTTTCAAATATTCTAAAATAACTTATTTGCACAAAAAACAACTTTGACCAAGTTTTAAATATTCCACATAAAAATTTTAGTGATAAAAACTCTTTAATTTAAAATACAAAACTTAAAATATTCTGATTCATGTAACTTTAGTTATATTTTAAAACTTTTTATTTCAAAATAATTTCTAAATAATATTCAAATAATTCATTTTACTGTAAGTTTTAAAGCATTCCTAAAGTGATTTTAAACATAAAGACATTTTAATTAAATTAAAACAAAATATATTTTGACTTGTGAAAGTTTATACACTTCATTAAAACATATGTAATTCAAAATCCTTTAAAATAATTTTAGCACTTTTCAAACATCACAAAACTATTTTTATCAATGAAAACTTCACTCCAATACATTCAAAAGGTTCTCCAAAGACTTTGACACATTTTTTCGAAAATTTTTTGACACATTAAGAGAATTTTATTGAAAACTTTTCACAAAAAAATCTTTTATTTATCAAACGTTGAATAAAAAAATCCTAATATTTAAGACATATGCAAACATTCTATGAAAAAATTCTAAATACAAATCATTTTGTAAATATTTAATCCTTTAAACATTCAAAAGACCAATACGAGACTTATAAATAAAAATAAAAATAAAAATAAAAATATATTTAATATTCTTTTTTATCCTAATCTTACTCTTGATCTTTATTTAATATTTGCTCCAACATCTTTATTTTCTTCTTTAAGTTTCAATATGTACTTACCATCATCATTTTAATTCTAAACTTTCATATTACATTAACAAAATAAGTTATTAGTAACAAATATATTTTATTATTGTCAAAACTATTAATCGAATCATCGATTGATTTTACAGTAATATTGGACCCTTCATGCTCAACATGACAACATATTTTTTTTCTTTCCATCAGAATGTGAATTAGGTAAAAAAAAAATGCACATCATATCTTTTTGATATACCATAATATCGTAGAGATCAAAGTCTCAATATTTGGTTCTTATTATTTTATTATCACTTACTAACTATAATGGCTTAGGTATCTAAACTAGGCTCTTGGTTTAGACTATACCATCTTCATTAAAATAACCATAATTAATTTAGCTTGTATCGTCGGAAATAAATATTGATTTCATCTTTGTCTTGGAGCTCACTCAACCCAACACTTTTGGCTTGCGTGATTGCTACTTATCAAATTCTTTTTTGAGATCTCAACATGTAGGGGTATGATAGCGGTATTTGGATCTCATCAAGCGATATTGCTCTTAAAGATACTATCAAATCAACTCCATTGACAATGTCCACAAATTTATATTATCCTTTGTTCCTGAATATTAGTTAGGACTCACGACATGCATCAATAAACTAACTATTAATTAAAAAAATTGCAGGCTTAAGTATGTGATAAGAGTTGTTCTAATTTATCTATAACCTGATAAAGAATAATTGATTAGAGTGAAGTTACACTAAAAGTCATAAAAATCAGTAGTCAAATAATTATAAATTATAACACATTCAAAATATAAATACAAATATCACTTTTGCAAAAAATAAAATAGCACGCTTAAATTTTGTTTTTTTTTGCGTTATTTTTGCTCCTTTAACTATATATTTTTATTATATATAAATATATATATCATTTATAGGGAGACATAATTCTTTCTCCAAATGTTATCTTAGTAGTAACTTCAAATCAAATAAATCAGGACTCACAGATAAGTGAGTTTACTTTGATTTTATTTTATTTTATTTGAAAACGAACTTTGATCCTAATTTTGAGTCAAACCCTTCATAACATTCAATAATTTAAGGAGGTGAATTAATTGAAATATATAAAAATTAATTTAAACATCATGATAAAAAATGCTATTTTATAATAAAAATAAAAAGAGTTATTTAATTTGAATATGAGTTATTAAATGTGTTATTTAAAATATATGATTAGTCTTCTTGTAGCCTTATTTAATTAAGATGTTAATTATGCAAAAGTTCAAAGGGCCTTGGCCATTAGTAGTTGTCGGTGTGTGGCGGTGTTGCCGCGTGAAATAAAGCTTTTGTGGGCCGCCATATGCCGAATCTGGAAATAATATCATGTACTAAAATTAAATTTAAAAAGTCTAAAATTAAATAAAAACCAAATCAAATCAAACAAAATTTTAATTAAAATTCCATATTCAAATATCTTACGTCAGTGGTCCTGTTTTCCCATTTATGTCCACGCGGCAAAATCATAATGCCCCATTGCTTTAAGTATTCGTAAACATTAAAAAAAGTAAAAGAAGTAATCATTTTCCAAAGATCTAGATCTTACTACATGCAAATATCGACATTATTAATTCAATTAAGCTAAAAATAGTAAGAAGAATAAGAGCAAATTCTCTATTTTTTTCTTTTTACGTTTACTTTAAATAATAACAGTAGCATGAATTATTTGAAATGCATACAAATTATTAAAATGCTATTTTAATATTATACAAATCGAAAATGATAAAACTTAGTAAATTATTGGTAATCAACAATGAATTTATTAGAAAAATCTAATTAGATGACCAAATTGATTTCCCTTCAAAATGATCTTGAATCATGCTAAATGAGTTACAATGGAATAAATACCTTCTTTTTGGAACTTTTGATGGGCAAGAAATTTTGATAAAGAGGGCATATTTTTATTTTGGATTTCAATATTTATTCTTTTCAATATTCTAGTAATTTGTAATATATTGATGTGAATAATCTTTTTTATAATAGGAAAAAATTCAGATTTACTAACTTTTGTATTTGCACATCAAAAGATATACATAAAAAACAAAACAGATTAACAACTAAACGACATTATTGAATAATACAAACAAAAATATATTTTGGGATTATTTGGATTGAATTTATTCATAAAGTTTGAGTTGAAAGGTTAAGGTTTTTACCGTGGTAAGTGGCAAAGCTAGGAGGACCAGAAAATTTATCTTATCCAATTAATGGTGCCTCTCTTCCATAAAACAATCAAAATTTAGAATATTAATATTTACAATAAAATTTTTAAACATAATATCATTTAGAATAAAACTTTTATATAAATTAGTCTAAAGTTAATGTCTTTTTATAAGAAGCAAAATTAAATTCATTAGCATTTTCAATGAAAATTACTTTATATTCATGCATACATTTTATTAATTTTAATTTTATTTATATTATTTTTTAAAATTCATATTTAATAAAAAAAATTTGTAATATTTTATCATGATATATTTTACTAAAAATTCTGAACATATTAGTACCTAAAAAATTATATGATAAATTTGAATATGACAAATTAACTAAAAAAGGGTGAAAGAGATTGAAATGGACTTGTTGATCACCATGCATTTCTATTGTCACCGTCTACAATTCAAAAACAACGACTTCATGTCTTAAAAATAATAAATTATGTAATTAAAAATTTTGATTATTAAATTAGACCTCATTATTAAAGCGTTAATTTGACCGCTTACTCCTAACTAAAAATATATCTAAATAAATATGAGCCTTATTTAAAAAAAAAAAATCTATATATATATATATATGATTCACTTTCCAACATTAGCTGTCTCTACCTCCATCCGTCATTTCCTGCAAGTGACCCGTCGATCAAGCTCAAATCTTTCTCTCTTCCTCTCCATCTTTCTGCAACCAGAAGAGAGAACTGAACATGAGAAGCTAAACCCAGATCTTTTTTCCTTTCCTTTTTGTTGTGGTGAGGTATGTGATTGGCTAGCCAAAAAAAGTCATTTTCAAGTTCCCATCTTTAAAGCAAATCTTTAAAGCTTTGCTTTGTCTGCCTCTTTCCATTCTCTCTGTTTGTAGTTCTGTATGCTCACTCTTATGTACTGGTGTGTGTTTTTGTATGTATAAGCATGTGTGGAAATGTCGGTAGTAATATACGTTGCGTGGGAGCTTCTCTGTTTTTTCTTTCTGTTGATGCAATGGCGGATGTGTTGTCGTTTGATGCAGATCTGAGGCTATTGAATCATAATCTAAGGAGTTCACAGAATTAATGTGTTTGCATATCACAATGTGAATAAAAATGAAATCTTTGCAACTGGATCCTTGTTATCTTACTGCTTTTCTATGGATCTGCATAGCTTCCGCTTCTGCGGACAATGTAATTTAAGCTTTTTGGTTAATTTGGATTAGATTTATAGCTGTGATGAACTTTTGTGGCCAACTTTTCTGTTTCTGCTGGATGAGATTTGATTCGTTATTCATTCTTATCCAAGTTTATCTTTTTCTTGAATTATATTTATCTAGGGCCACAAGCACGTACTGGGTTTCGTGTTGGTAGAGTCCGGTTTGCTGAATCTTGATGTCTGTTTCTTCCCATCGTTTAATTTATTGGATTTGACTGTATGTCATTGGTAGGCTGTGTGATCTAATCTTTACCCAACGACCAACTTTTGTTGGCTGGCCACTTTTTATATTTTATGACTTTTTCAAGAAAACAATTTTCCTGTCAATAGTGTTTTGCAGACACTGACAGATAATAATATATTTTGCAGACATTGTTGTCAACTGTGTTTTCACTTTGAATTGTCGTTGCTCTTGATGACTATAAGATGGAAATTGGAAATTATGAGTTGATTCAATCTTAACTTTGATCTCCAGGTGCAATACTTCCAGGTCATTGATAGAAAAAAGTAAAGCATGGCGACAGGGAAGTATACTAGGATAGATACTAGAAGACAATCAACAAATTACTGCTCGACGGTGACAATTGTTGTCTTTGTGGGTTTATGCTTGGTTGGAGTATGGATGATGACATCGTCATCTGCAGTTCCCGGTCAAAATGTAGATGTTCCGCCTCCAGAAAAAAAGAATGATGTGAAGGAACAAGTGACAGAGAGCAGTGAACCTAATCCTAAGCAATTTGAGGATGGCCAGGGTGACTTACCTGATGATGCGACCAAAGGGGACACTAATACGAATGTTGTTCAGGGAGACAACAATTCAGATGCACATGAAAACCAAGAGGAAAAGTTTGAAGACAAGCTGGATGAGAAACCTGAAGAAAAGCTGGATGAGAAACCTGAAGAGAAGTCTGATGAGGAAACTAAAACTGATAAGTCTGTTGATGCACAAAACGATGAGACTCAAACTGAACAAAGTAACACAGAAGATGGGGATTTTAAGAAACCAAATGGAGAAGCAAACTCAGAGAATGGAAAAGTCAAATCCGACGACAGTGAAAGTAATGTAGCTGGACAGGGAGATTCCGATGAGAATTCTGTGAACCAATCAGATTCAGTTGATTCCGAGAAGAAATCCGAGTCTGATGAGACTGAGAAGAAGCCCGAAACTGATGAGAGAGACTCAAAATCAGATCAGAATGGGCAGATTGAGGAGAAAGTAGATCAAACTGATAAGGAATCGGAGAAAAGCACTGATGGGCAGTCTGATAACAAGAATTCAAGTGAGGTATTTCCGTCAGGCGCTGCATCTGAGCTTTTGAATGAAACCACTACTCAGAGTGGGTCATGGTCAACTCAGGCTGCCGAGTCAAAGAATGAGAAGGAAGCTCAACTATCCACTAATCAACAGAATGGATACAATTGGAAACTGTGCAATGTCACTGCTGGACCTGATTACATCCCATGTCTTGACAATTTGCAAGCAATTAAGAGTCTCCGATCTACTAAGCACTATGAACACCGGGAGAGGCACTGCCCTGTGGAACCTCCTACCTGCCTTGTTTCTCTTCCTGAAGGATATAGACGTCCAATTGAGTGGCCTAAAAGCAGGGAAAAGGTATGGTGTTATTTGCTTATAAGCTCATTAGCAGTTTGATTTTCTGATGCAGTGAATGATAAACCATTGCTTTGCAGATATGGTATTATAATGTTCCTCACACCAAGCTTGCACAAGTTAAGGGGCATCAGAATTGGGTGAAAGTCACTGGTGAATACCTCACTTTTCCTGGTGGTGGAACCCAGTTTAAGCACGGTGCTTTACATTACGTTGACTTTATAAATGAGGTAAACTTTTGAGTTAATGCAATTCTCATTGAGCATGACTTACAATTGGAAAGATTCCTCTGTGTTGAGTTTGTTATTTGATTTTCTGTGGCTTAAAGTATTATGCCTGGGCTTGATTCAGTATTAGCTGTAGGTACTTATCATTTAGCTATAGCCTGGGCTGGTGTTTCTCTTGCTATGCACATACTTTAAGCTGATCACTCCCCTTCTCCTCCGAGCAAAAGACCGATTTTGATTATACTAAGTTGTCTAAATTTTGTATGACACAAACTTTATGTACTACCATAAGAATGGTGATTTGCTTTAAAAAAAGAATATGAGCATGAAAAAGAACACAAAAATTCTACAAGATGTATCACAATCACTAGTATCTATGTCTGCAAGTATTGAGATTAAGGGTAATTCTTATTGAGATGCCTGCTTCTCCAGTCTGTCCCTGATATTGCTTGGGGAAAGCGCTCTCGTGTGATCTTGGATGTTGGATGTGGGGTTGCGAGTTTTGGAGGCTTTCTTTTTGACAGAGACGTCCTCACAATGTCATTTGCCCCTAAAGATGAGCATGAAGCACAAGTACAGTTTGCCCTTGAACGAGGAATTCCAGGTATATCTGCAGTGATGGGCACAAAGAGGCTTCCCTTCCCAGGCACTGTATTTGATGTTGTCCACTGTGCACGATGTAGAGTTCCATGGCACATTGAAGGTAGCGGCTTATGCTTTCGTCATTTAAGTTATATGAGGATTATCTCATCCAAGCTTTTGATTTTTCATTCGATTTCATTCCCTAACTTATTCTTCACCATATGTTTTTCACAATGAGTTGAAGTTGTTTAAATTAATTAAAATTTTCTATTCTTTATATCTGTCTTTCAACATATAAATGCAGAATATGTGAATAAATGTATAGTATCACTCATATCTGATTCTAAATGCACGAAGGTGGTAAACTTCTTCTGGAGCTGAATCGCGTGCTTCGTCCTGGTGGATTTTTTGTATGGTCTGCCACTCCAGTTTATCAGAAGCTTGCTGAAGATGTCGAAATCTGGAAAGGTTGGTGAATTACAACCTAACATGTTTTTATTACCTGGTATATCTAATAAGTTGATTTGAACTTATTCATTTTGTGGAAACTTTTCACAGCAATGACTGCTCTTACAAAAGCCCTGTGCTGGGAAGTTGTATCTATTACTAAGGATACGGTCAATGGAGTTGGTATAGCTACATATAGGAAGCCTGTCTCAAATGACTGCTATGAGAAAAGATCAGAACAAAATCCTCCCATGTGTGAAGCATCTGATGATCCTAATGCAGCCTGGTAATGACCTTCAAGATTCTGAAATTAAATATCTAATGATGACTCTTTTGTTTCTAAATTTATCTAAGAACATTGTAGAGAATTGGAAATGGAAATACACATCAAATTCTTTGCCATTGTCTGATAGTATCTATTGTCTCTTAACTCTTCAAACTGAGATATCAACTTCTGTGCCTTTAATAGGAATGTGCCATTGCAAGCTTGCATGCATAAGATACCATTGGATTCTCAACAACGGGGGTCTCAATGGCCGGAGCAATGGCCTGCAAGACTGGAAAAAGCTCCTTATTGGATGCTGAATTCCCAAGTTGGAGTTTATGGTAAACCAGCACCTGAAGATTTTGCCGCAGACTATGAACACTGGAAACGGGTAGTGTCAAAGTCCTACATAAGTGGAATGGGAATAAACTGGTCAACAGTGAGAAATGTCATGGACATGAGATCTGTCTATGGAGGGTAAGCAAAAAATAGTGAACTGCTTCCTAGTAGAAAATTCTTCTTTCTGTTCTATGATATCTCTGTGATGGTATTGATGATATTTTTTAATATTCAGTATGAAGGGCATTATTCTCTTTACTTTTTTCATTAATGTTTTGAACTAAGAAAATTCACATAATATTCAGAAATGTTTCTTCGCTTTCTTCTTAATTCTGATATCTGCATTACGCTTGCAGTTTCGCTGCGGCTTTGAAGGATTTGCAGGTTTGGGTTATGAATGTGATCACAGTAGACTCTCCAGATACTCTGCCTATAATTTACGAACGCGGCCTTTTTGGTATTTATCATGATTGGTGCGAATCATTTAACACATACCCCAGAACATACGATCTTCTGCACGCAGACCATCTTTTCTCCAAAGTGAAAAAGAGGTTTGTACTTCAAGTATCAGTTTTTAGCATTGCCAGCACTATGTAGCACATTTCCATATCAAAAAATTAATGTTCATATTGTTGATGGGTTTCATAGGTGCAATATAGTTGCCGTGGTTGCGGAGGTTGATCGGATTCTAAGACCAGAAGGAAAGCTGATCATCCGTGATAACGTCGAGACAATTAACGAGCTGGATAACTTGGTAAGGGCGATGCAATGGGAGGTCCGAATGACGTATTCCAAGGACAAAGAGGGATTGCTCTGCGTCCAGAAGTCAATGTGGCGTCCCAAAGAGTGGGAGACAGTAGCATATGCTATTGCTTGAACATGATTGTAGTGTCCCTTTTAGGTTTTCATATACCTCCCACGTTAGCTGTTGTACCATTGTCAAGTAGGGATTTTGTTTCTTCATTTGATTTCATCATCTCAGGTTTAGTGTCAAAGTCTTTTTAAGTGTAAGTTTTGGTACACTATTATATATTGTCCAAAAGTGAATTGCAGCATTCTTGGAAGTGTAAAGTCCAATCTTCAGAATCTGGACCAACATCCTGGGAGTTCTCCTCAATGTAATGTGTTATGTCTTGAACTTGTTTCAACAAAGAAAGCTTGATTCTTTAGCGTTTGTTTTTTAGTCCGGTTTTTATTTTTTATTTTAAAATATAGAAATTAAAAAATTTACACAAATTTTAAAAAACAATACATAAATATAATATAAAAATTGAAGAAAATAAAAAAACACAAAAAAAAACACAAAAGAAAATGAAAAGATGAATTAAAAGGGTTCTCTTCTTTTTTTTAACGTATTCATTTTCTAGAATCACTGTATATTTCTATTATAATGAATTGCTACCTCGAATTTTTATTTGTTATTTGATTGTTATTTAATTTTGAATCTTTGATTCATTAAATAATTTATTTGAATTCACATTGCATTTTAAAGAAAAGAAAAAGACCAGTGATGATATTATTATCTGATTTGGAGTGAGTTTTTTAAGGGGCGTTTGATTGAACTTTTGATTATGAATGTTATATTTTTTATTAAATTTTATGTATTTTTATAAATTTTTGTGTTGTCTGTCTTGATTTCTGTACTGTATTAGAGTATTTTTTCTTTCGATTTCTATGATGTTCTTTATTAATTTTTGTGTTTAAAAAATCTGAAAACCAAATTAAAAAATCAAAACATTTTCAAACGTGCCCTAATATTACGTAGCTCCTCTCAGGCTTTATATCATCAATATTGTGATATATTGAAGGAGAGAAACTCAACAAAGAACAGGGCGCAGCAAGAACTTAACTATCACCTTCAACTTCCATCAAATATTACAGCAACTTCCATCATATTCTCTTATATATATTTTTTAAATGTTTCAACATGCTATTTAGGTCCGTATTAAGTAAATAGTTAGATGTATGTAATATCATAAATCATATTCTGAGTAAATGATTTAATGGGTTGGCAACTCATAATTAAATAAAAGACCCAATCTAAGCAGCATATCAAGTTCAACTAACTTCGCTCGCAAATTATCATCCTTCAAATCATTAAAATAGCGGTTTCTCAACCATATTTTGAATCTCAAAAATCATAATTTAAGAGGCTGTTTGATTTTTTTTTAGTTTTTAGTTTTTTTAAATATAAAATTAAAAAAACAGTATAGAAACCTAAAAAAATAATACATTAATACAGTATAAAATCAAAAAAATACAAAAAAAACACAAAATTCAATACAAAAATCACAATAAAAAATTAAATCAAGCGCCTCCTAAATAAATTACTTACAATCTGTTTGGTTTAGTTTTTATTTTATTTTTTATTTCTATTTTTAAGTTCGAGAGTTAATGCAATTTATTTTTATTAATTTTTTTATGTTCTTATTAATATTTGTACACTGTTATTAATTTTTTAATTAATTTTTATAAATTATTTTTATGTTAAGAAAATATAAACAAAATCAAACCCCGCTTAGAGATGTAATGACAGATGCCATAAATCGTCATATATATGTAATAGTCATAAAGTTAGGGCATATTTAGTTATATTTTCGTTTTTATTTTTTATTTTTTATTTTTTAAACACAAAAATTAAAAAAATAATATAAAAATTAAAAAAAACAACATATTAATATTACACAAATTAAAAAATATACAAAATTAATACAAATATACAAAAATCACAATTAATTATCTAAAATTCAATGTAATTAATATTTATAAGCTCATCGTATGTCCATTCTTAACCTATCATCCTCCAAATCACCAAAATGACGTCCTCTCAATCGAAGCGGGAATCTAAAAACATATTCAAAGTATTTAAGGAGTTAACAATTTATAACTAAATTACCAATTCAATCTAATTAGTATTCATAGGTTCACCATATCTCCACTTTTACCAAAATGCGTGTCCCTCAATCACAACTTAAACTTATAAGGTCGTTTGATATTGTTTAGGATTGTGGTTTTTAGTTGTTATTTTGATATATTTGTATTGATTTTTGTATTTTGTCTTGTGCTGTATTAATGTGTTATCTTTATCAATTTTTGTGTTAAAAGCCAAAATCAAAAACCTCAACTATACCAAACAAGCCTAAAATTTTAAGTTATGGTTGTTGTAGGTTGTAGTTTTTAATTGTAATTTTTATATATTTATATTGCTTTTTATATTTTGTCCTTAATTTTTGTGTTGTATTAATATGTTATCTTTTTCAATTTCTGTGTTTAATAAAATAAAAAATTAAAACCTAAAACACTAATGATACTAAACAAGCCCTTAAATTAGTAAATAGATAAAAAGCAAGTTTGGACTACCCTTTGAAGATCAATTTTTTTTACAATTTTATTTAGGTGATTCTACTCGAGTATTATGAATATAGATTTTCCATGTAATTCACATATATAATTATTTTCCATTTTTATTTTCAGCCTCCGTCATTATACATGGCATGTTGGATTATATTTTCCTTTTTTCATTAAATCTTTTTCACGAACAAACTTAATAAAAACTATCTAACCTTCTTAATCCTTTTTATTTTTTCCATATGGTCCATCTTTGATCTTAATTAAAACTATTTCAAACTTTTTCAACTCTAAACTAGGAGTATAAAAAAGAGATTTATATTATAAGAAAATATTCATAATTCATAATCTTCTCACAATTGGATACAACTAGTGGTATCTAGGTAATTGAGGTGAAGATATAAGACATTAAACATAAAACAAGAAATAAGATATGGGCACAGCTGGTACTTGATAATAAGCAGAAAGAAACAAAGCTTCCATGACAAAAATGTATTAAGGTCTAACATTTTTAAAAAATTAAATCAGACCTTTTAAAATATTTTAAAAAAATTCTAACATTTTAAAAATATTAATTAAAATCTAAAAATTTAAAAATATTTTAAAAAAACTTTATTCTTAAGCATTTCAAAATTATTAAAAAAAATTTAAAGGTTAAATTTTATAAAACATTTTGTTAAAGTTATAGTTTTTGAACATTCAGAAATATTAAAACCTGATTTAAATTTTATTATAAATTTAAATTTTAATATTTTTCTAAATTTGAAATGAACAACGAAACTTAATTGAATATCCCTTCTTGTAATAGAGTGAAAGAGTGAGTAGAACATGCTGAACGAGAGGAAGTCACTGGATGAAAAGTTGAAAACCTTTTATTGAATGCATCACTATCAACTATCAATTACTCTTTGTTTTTTTTTTTTCAATGAAAGAGACCAACTACCCAACTTTTGTTTCTGACTCATGAAATGAAAGCTTTATTTGCTCTCAACCACTGCCCTCAATAATTCCGTTCCATGGTGACTACTGATGGAACGAACTTTTCAGCTTTATTGGAGGAGGAATTACATATTAAGAGAGGAGAAAGAAAGAGTAATAATTATCAGAATGTTATTAGATTCACTAAACTGATTTGGAGTCTCTTCTTCTTAAATACGTATAAAATTTGGTTTCATTCCATCTTATAAAAATAAAAGAGGTTCTTTTATTAAATAAGCGAACAATATATTCTCAATTTCTCTCTGTCTTCAAAAAATATGAGACTAATTGTATTATTGGAACGTCTCTTATTTATAACTTATTGCCAAATTATAGACAAAAAATATAATGAAAAAATTTTCCAAGTATACATTTTCCTACATTTATATTAAATGTTTTGGGAAATTTTTATTGTATAGTTTTAAATGTATAAGAAAAAAAGTTATTAGCGAAGGGAGAGAAGCAAATCCATAGGGCGGTTTGATATTGATTTTGTTATTGGTTTTTTGTTTCTGTTTTTAAAAAAATATAGAAACTAAGGAAGAAAACTTAAATGTTACATTTTGTTTTGATTTTCTATTTTCAAATTAAAAAAATAAAACAAAAGTAGAGAAACCAAAAAATATGTTTTTGTAAAATTTTCTGCATTAAATAATTGATATAATCTATTAATTAATATGTATTTTTAAGGTTTGTAATAATATTTTGGTATAAGAATTTAAATTTATTTTATATTTAGTTATAATTATTAAATTAATTTTTATCATAAATTTTAATCAAACAAATTTTTAGTTTTAGTTTTTTATTACAAATTTAAACCAAACAAGCTTATATTTTTTTAAAAAAATAGAAATTAAAAATTCACAACAAAAATAAAAGTGATACTAAATGATCTCTTAATTCCTTGCTACTCTAGCTTGATATGAATTTTCTTATTTGTATCAATCTAGAAGAAAATTTTTACTTCCATTGAGAATAAAATTATAGTAAAACCTATTTAAAATATGTTTTAAGGTGAATATGATACCCTCTATTTGATACAAAGATACTCTATTGCATTTTCATTTATTGAATATATAATCATTTCATTATGTTTCAACTCATGTGTCTATCCATATTTATCAATATATGCATCAAAAGATTTATTAAGATCATTTTTTGGTCATTTAATAAAAGATCATTTATATTTTAAATTAAAATTTTTTTCTCAATTTTATAATACTAATCATAAATACAAAATATATCAATCAAATACCAAAAGTATCAATTTGTTACAAATTTAAGTATTAACTATGTTAACACTTGTTTTTAGCCTTATGTCTCAAAGATTTGTATTTATTTATAAACTCTCATGGCGAATAGGTAATACCTGGACTAGCTATTTATGATACCATGCAATTTGTGTAATCGAATGTACAGACAGCTTACATGGGATTAACTGCTTCAATGAGATCTTTTATTCTAGCTAGCAGAAAAATTACCAAATGTATAGCATTCCCTTAAACTTAGAGCTAATGAGTTTTTATTTGGGAAAAAAAGGAAAACTATATCTTCATCATATATATGAAAGAGTTTGACTACATGACTATCACTTATGATAATCTATGGCTTTCCCTTATATAAAATGGGGGGTAATAACCAAAATACCCCCTAATTTATACACGAAGTGGCCATATATGCCTATCAATTGATAGCTATTTAGTTTTCCCTTATATAAAATATGCTATGAATGGATATACATAAGATTAATAAGTTGGTTCGAGATCTCGCTATTAATATCTCGAACTAGAAAAAGTAATCTTTCTTAATAAATTCGGTTAACTAGAACAAAATTATATCCCATAGGAACTATACATATACCCTTTGATACATATGGTTAAAAAAAATATTTCGAAAAAAGAATCAATATGTAAATTCTAACCCTCCTTTTCTCTCTTTTTTTTATACTAAGTACTTTCTAACTACTCTCTTTTAATACAAGGACTTTTTTTCATTTTTATAATTATAAAAAGTCATTTATCAAACTTATCAAATTCTCTTCTCATTGATGTATTCTTTCATCGAAATCAAAATTCAATCACGAAGTCATTCATTGATAAGAAAAAGAAAAAGCACTAATAGTAATTGGATTGATTATAAAATGGGATCCTTCGTTGTTAATAGTGATTTGACTGATGATAAAGAAAGAGAATTATTGGTTCAGTTCTCTACCTTAATGATAGAAGAAAAGGATTGATCCAATTCTATTGAGTCTAACTCATAGTGATCATTTATCAAAGAATGACTCTGATTATTAAATGATTGAAGAACTGAGAGCAATTTACTTATGATACTTAGTTGATACTCATAAAAAGTATCTAATGAATTATGAGTTTAATACACCCTATTTAATAGAAAGATGAACATTCCTTGCTCATTATCAGACAATCACTTAGATTTTTTTTTTTTAAGCTCTGTAACTCTTCCTTAGGTAGGCTTGAGCAAAATAGTAGAGCAAGTACAAGTATTATTAGCATAGCAAAAATATATTCTTCGTCATTAATATGTTTGCTTACAGTAATTGTGGCCTTTCAGGAGAATCGATGACTAATCATTTTTTTTAATTGACATGGATCCAAAACCTTTAGTAAATTATTAAAATATAAATTATTCAAATAAGGAAGATGATACATTGGAAATGGTTGTTATAGCTCAACTGGTAGAGCAGAGGACTGAAAACCCTTAAGTCACCAGTTCAAATCTGGTTCTCGACATGTTTATGTTTCTTTTTCATTTCTCGATAGTGAAGTAAGACCACATTCATGAGCTTATTATCTTATATCATAACAAGTTAATAGGATCCCCCTCTTTTTCAAAATTTTTTTTCTCTCTTTTCAAAGTCCTAGAACTAGGAAAAAAACTCTTTTTCAATTTATCAAAATGAAGAAGAAACTATGTCATCAAAAATATTTTATTTGTTTTATTATAATCAAATAAAATTTATAATTAAATAAAATATAAAATAATGAATTACAATTATATGAGCCCAACGCAAAAAAAAAAAAAATGTTGGGTCTTTGAAATAATTTGAATCATCTTGATAATAATAAGTTTGATTTATTTTACCAAGAAGGTCTACTGGATAGAGAATCTATAAATGAATTTATTCACTTTTGAAGTATTTAATCGTTTTGTATTCTATCCCTTTATTTATATTATATTGCACTATGTATCATTTAATTATAAATTATTTTACTATATCTCATTTTTCTTTCAGGTTGATCCCATTTCTCTTACTGCTACTATCAATTTGAACTTGCTTGATCCATGTAATTACGATCTTATAATGCAATCACATTCTCTGCTCCAATTGCTGCTTTTGTTTTTGTATTTTTTATTTGTCCATTGAGTCAGTCTCTTGGGAACAATTCTAACAACGACAGATTGGGGCCTATAGCTCAGAGCATTAGAGCACGTGGCTATAAATCACGGTGTTAAGGGCTCAAATGCCTCCTCACCCATAACTGGCAAAATAAGGAAGAATCTTTTCCTCTAGAGGTAGGAAAATCATGATCGGAACAGTACATCCTAGAAAAAGACGCATGTAAAAATAAAAATTAAAGAAATTGCAAGAGAAACAAATAACTTAATGATTTAATCAAATAGTATTATGCTTCGAGAGAAAGTAACAATATCTACTTGAACACTACAGTAGAAGTGTATTGAATCAAGAGCCAACAATAAGCGTCTTTTGTTACAAATGGTTTCAACCAAATATAAAAATTTTCATAACTATTTACAATATGTTCATCATGCTAATTGATCTCATGAAGTATGGTCAACAAACTATACAATCTATAAGGTACATTGATAAAAGTTTCACGATTGCCTTATCTCATGTAAATCATTTACCTAAAACGATTTGATCCATTATCATAGGTCAATCCTGAACCTGATATATCTTTTCTTTTTTTGCTGATATATAAAATATGGGCTTTCACTAAATGGATTCTTAAGAAACTAGGAATAAAACCATTTTTACTTACTTCAATAAAAGCATGGAGAGCCTCTTTAATCGACTACTTTAATTCCTATTTCAGAAATTAATAATTTTGTATCTAATCGTATAATGAAATGCTTAGAGTATCCCATCTCTCAATAAAATGATCTTATCATTATCGATATAAATTATCTCTCCCTCATGTTCTACTATAGTGGGACCCCTTAAATCTTGGGTCACTTGACTTTCCAATTCAGTTCTAACAATGCACTTCTTGGATCAAGAACGTGGAACCACTTGGTGATGCATATGAGAACTTTATCTCATATATGTTGTAGAGTATCACAAATTTTGAAAAGAACTAAAGGTCTAAAATAGATATAGGATGATTTATGATTTCTTCATTCATTTCCATCCAATGGAATATGTTTTTTTAATTAAATTAATCGACTTCATGATCTTGTTGAATCATAGCAGAAAAAAGGATCTTTGTTATCCATTTTATCAGTAATTTGATACTTCTTAGTTCCTAAAAAGCATATAGTTTTTTAGTTAAGATGGGATGATTTTTTAAATAAAAATAATCAATAATATCAAAGTATTCTATCTCTTGCTTAGACTAACAAATCCATGAGAAATTATTATATCTTCACTTCAAAGAGGAGAAATGAGTCTGAATATTTTAACGATTAAAAAAGGTTTAACTCCTACAGAATTGATGAAAAAGTGAATATTGATTATTGAACCAATGCGTTGGTCTATAGAAAACGATAGACAATTTATTATGTATCAAACAATAGGCATTTTAGTAATTTGTAAGAGCAAACAAGAAATTAATGAAAGAGACAAAGAAAAAAACTATGTTATTCAAAACAAATTTACCCATTTTCTTAAGAGGTATCAGAGTCTAACTGAAAATAGAGAAAAATGATTATAATTTACTTATTTCTGAAATAATTTTATCTCCTAAACGCTGTAAAAAATTGCAAATTCAAATTTCTTTCAATTCAAAAAATAAAAACAACATTCATATAAATGAAAAAAATTACAATGATAATAAGATACCCTCCCTTCATCTGATCCCTTCCCCTTTATCGAGCCTCCTTTGGCTGTCGTGTCCAATAATCAGACTTTTTCTGACGATCCTTCGGTGCGGCGATCCTAAAGTAAAGTGATGAGTAACCCTAACCCATCTACGGAGCCACTCTCATACTTCCTCCCTACGATTATCCAAGGAAAAAAGATTGTTGCCCCTCCTATTGAAGTTCCTTTTTAGGGTGCTGCTCGCTGGTTTACCTTCTTAGTTGGCTTATTTGCGAACAAACGCTTGCCTTTTCCCACCTTAAAGAAGTGGGTTCTTAAACAATGGGGTAAATTAGGGTTGGAGGAGGTCTTCGTCACTGACAACGAGGTCTTTCTTTTCAAATTCAACTTTGAATCTGATATGTCCAAAGTTTTGGAATCTGGGCTATGGCATGTGTTTAATTGATCACTCTTTTTACTAAAATAGAGACCAGGCTTTAAAATAAGGGAGGTGAATCTCCAACACATTCTCATATGGGTTCAAATCTCTCATGTTCATCATTCTCTATAATTTTTCAACATTATGCAATTCATCAAAAACTCTATATGCAATTATTCTTTTTTGTAAATTCTATTCATCATCAAGCTAATGACATGTTACACCTAAATATGAATGTGTTTGTTAATGATCACTCCAAATATCACAACATAAAGAAATACGAACTTTAAAATTATAAAAAAAAATTTGCAATGCAAGTTTGCCTTGTTTATAAAGTTTTTTCATTATTCGTGTTAAAGTAGTTCGTGGAATTCTTTTTGTATAAAGATTTAATGCATTTTGACAATAAGTTACAAATTTTAATTTTTCACCAAAATTAAATGAAAGATGTTAAACTAAAACTAATTTTGATAATTTTTCATGGTTTTTATTATCACTATATTGAAATAAAGAAGTAGGATTAGGAGACGCATTCCTGGTCATTTGTGTTTGAGATTTTGAGATACCCACCTCCGTTGGATATTTGGTGTTCAAATGGTTGCGGAGAGTTCTATATCCTCCTCCACTCTTCCATTTGAATCCATTTCCACAATAGCTGTAGATTACGTTGAATATTTTTTTCTTCACTAGTTGCAACCTTTTTGTAATGCTTCTCGAATATATCCGATTTTATCGGAGGCTTTCGTGCTTTTGGTGTAAAATTGGATTGTGACTTTCTTGTACACAGTCATATTCTTCATCATTACCAACCTCCATATCAATAGATGAAAATTGTGTATCATTGATGCCGACCGAAAAATTTGATTGATATGAACCTTATTCCTCTACTTGTTTTCCCTTACTCGTTGTTCTTAAAGAAAACATTTTTGTAGTAATAGAGTTGACAATAATAATAATAAATAATATATGTAATAATAATAATAATAAATAAATTGTGAATTGTAGATAAAATATGATATTTGAGAGACTAGAGAGAGAGAGAGAGAGAAAAAAAGCTTATGATTGTGTGTGAAAGAAATAGAATTGAAAGAAGTATTTATCGAATTATAATTATAATTTTTAAAAAAGAATTAAAGAAACCGTTGGAGCCAACGATTGGCTCAAATGGCTCTTGAGACCGTGGCATGGCACTCTGCCACGATCTCAACCGTTAGAGCTTGGTTCCAACGATTTTTTTTATATTTTTAAATTTTAATTATAAATTATAAATACCTTTCAACTTAATTTCTTTCCCATATAATTACAAGTTCTCTTCTCTTTCTCAAATATCATATTTTATCTAATTATTTTATTAATTATTATTATTATTTTATATATATACATATATATTTTTATTAAATAAAATTTCATATAAGGATATACAGTTACCTATATATATATTTTAAAATATATTTTTAATTAATTGATTGACAATTTATAATTATAAATAAACTACCAGTTAAACTATCAATTTACAGTTTTTAAATTAATTTAACCATAATCATAATTATTAATAACGGTTCCAGTTACGATTTAAAACCGTTGATCACAATTTGATAAGCATGTTTGAATGCACACATCAAATAAAGTTGAATGTTATGTCATATCTAAAATTTTTCATGGATTTTTTATTAGCCCAAAAAATAATTAATTAATTTACCTGTCAGGCCAAATTAACAAAATTAACAATAGTCATTACTAGAAATCAAAGCCCGAATATATTTGCTACAAAATAAAAATTTAAGCATTAAAGTATTAAAAAATATAATTCATATTAATCTTGACAAAAATCTTAAAATTGTAGATTAAAATATCAAATTTTCCTATTTAAGGAGATTGAAGGTATGAAAAATTCAAAAGTCAAAAGATTAAAAAAGATAAAATGGCAGAAATACACAAATTATCTTACATACAAAAGTAACAAAAAAAGTATTTCGCTTTTGGCAAGCACATCTGTACATCAAGTTTTTCTTTTTCTCTTTGCATTTCTCCCCATATTAGTATTGGAGTGTGGATTTGCTTGGGAAGCTTGTATCTTCGCCAACACAGCAGAACTCCAGAGGGCTCGTTCTACATCTGATGGCGTGAAAATTTCCCCTTCTGAACTTAATTCCTGAAAAAATTTAAATAGGTAGAACAACATTGATTAATGCCTTTCATTAAATCCCTT
The DNA here is from genome assembly GCA_028565735.1 of Pinacopodium congolense. Taxonomy (NCBI): domain Eukaryota; kingdom Viridiplantae; phylum Streptophyta; class Magnoliopsida; order Malpighiales; family Erythroxylaceae; genus Pinacopodium; species Pinacopodium congolense. The sequence continues at coordinate 567,171 of JAOXYD010000136.1, read as the reverse complement.
TTTAACTCAATTGTTGTCATTATTGTAAGAGGATAAGAAACAGCTTCACCACTGTAATCCACATTGCTCACTTATGACACATAAAGTATCAAATACACAGCAAAAATTCACACCAAATCTTAACAGTACTATATTACCCATCATTAAACTACGGAGCACAAAAAACTCTGATAAGCTTATAGCCATTTTCTAAACAGGTCACCAATAAATAAATTCTGGACATTGTAGATTCATATAGCCATTTTGTCAAGTTTGCATTTTTATAACCTAAAGTCTCCAATCTTAAGTGATTCGGAAAAATATTCATTAAACAAGATATGACTTAGCTAGTACATGGATAAAAATAATGCTAGAAATACAATGTTCTAAAACAAATTTATGTTTACAAACAAAGTGTCAAACCTGACACTGAATTAAAGTAGGCAGAATCAAATATGAAAAAAAAAAATTTAGTCCAATTAAGTTTTAGTACAAAAAGTTTGTAAAACTTATTTGCAAAATAATGCTAGAGATGCAAACATCTCTAAAAATTCATCTTTAAACAATAAATAGTCGACTGCGTTGTTATAGAACCCACTTGTGAATTAAGGTGGCTAAAGAGCATACATTAAAACAAAGAATTTATCTACTTAAGTTGTTAATAAAAAAGTTTCCAAATTTTGTTGAGATCTATAGTATTACCCATATAGTATAATGCTAGAGAAAGAGACTATTCCACAAATTTACCTTTACAAACTGACTTCTTAAATTCAAATTAATTCTCATAGGACCCACCCGCTAATTAATGGGCGCAACGCCCAGCCGTGGAAAAAACTATTACAAACTGATTCGTCAAGTTGTTGTTAGTTGTCACAAGATCCATACCATGGATGAAGTTGGGCAAACCTGTACATTTGAAAAAATTATTTACAAGGACTTAGACATGCCAAAAGAGGCACTATAAGTTTGGTCTATTATTTCAACCGAAGCAAAGTTCGGAACTTTGGATGATGAATGGTAAAATCTAGTTCTCTTTCAGTGTCCAAAAATATAGAAGTGCTGCAATCATTTTATATCAACCAGATTAACCACGTTCATAACTGGTTAGGCTACTTTAATTTTTCAGTTCACCCAAACAGAATAAGAAGGGTATATGAACACTCGAAGCCAATCTACTTCGAATCATCAAATGCTAGTCCAGGTGGTACGGTGCCACTAATGAACAAGAAGCCTAGTATGCTTGTTACAAATGCAAATCTACTGCTAAGTTCCTGTATCCAGCAAGAACTGCTAAGTGAAGGGAGAGGATTCCAGAAAGAGGATTCCTAAAAGAAAGTCGAAGTCACTAAATAAAAGGTGATTCTTATGATTGAACACTAGAACAATAAATGAAATCCTTGGCCATCAACAGCATCAAAAGAAGCATTTTTCAGGAACAACCATAGACAATATTTCACCATCATGATATTTGCCTTAAAATATTAAGCCAAAGCAATATATCTTGTTTTAATCTAATTCCATCACATTCTCCCCAAAATAAATCCACAATTAGGCCAAACTAAACAATATGTCTCAAACAAGCACGACGACCGCTGTCAAAATACACATAACATGGATTATGAGAAAAATGACACAAGCACATCAATTTCTTAAAACCCATGCGTGAAAATGGCACTGACCTCGGCTTTAGCTCTTAGTTTGTCGCCGAAAATCAGATACTGCTTCAAAGAATAATCCTTTGCACTACCAAGAACTGCCTCCATAGGCTATCAACACCATAACAATTACAAAACACAACCGACCAATTAAAAAAAGAACAAGTTGAACTAAAGATTGAGTGATAAAGCTTACCTCATCGGACATAAAAGGTGCCGACTCAGGAGCGTATGCGGCCAAAACGGCAGACGCAGTGGCTGGACCGACGCCTTTAAGGACCGTGAGCTCAGAAACCGCTTTCGATACGTCGGGAATAGCTTTAAATGCCTTAAGAGAAGCAGATTTCACCAGAGCTTCGTCAAGGGACGACACGTAGTCCAACAACCGCGGCCTGAAGCGTACGGAAAGTGAGTACAATATGCTACAACCATCGTTTATATTGAGAGTGAAAACTTGAGCTCACCTCCATTTTCCACGAGAGAGCTTCCATTGCATGAGTTTAGAGAGCTCGGAGGTGGTTAGGTAAGGGTTAGGGTGTCTTTGGCGGAGTAGCGAAGGTAATTGAATGCGGTAGAATTGGTCCAGAGAAACGAGATTAGGTTTGTTGAGAGATTCGATTCGGGCCGGGTACGACGAGAGAGCTTCTTTCCATAGAGTTACGTCGGAGCATTCAAAATCCATCGAGTCTCTCTCTCACTGAGTTGGTTTCCTAATTTCCCGGTCAATTGGCACTTTCAGATTCTTGGTGTTTTGGGTCAGGTTCTTGGTGTTTTGGGTCGACGATAGACCGAAAATGGATTTGTTATAAAGGGAATAACATGACTGCCCACGAATCATAGCCATCCGTGGCCTGAAGTGCCATCTTTCATTAAGTATATAAAATAAAGGGGAAGATCGGAGCCACGCTCCCTAACCCTTTTGCAGTCATTTTGTAGCTATTTGGGACACGTAACAATTACTATAGAATATAATATAGAGGGGAAGACTTAACAGAGAAGGGCATGACAATAAAATTAGAAAATAAAGACTGTGGACCTAACAGTCTAATTCATAGGAATTGCAGGTGTTAGTTGGAGGTGAGTAAATGTCATCATCAAGTATTGAATTTGGTTAAGTTTCTTTGAATGCAATGTGTTTAAGGAAAATTAATATGACATCAAACATGCAATTTGGAGGTAACAGACGTGGATTGGAAGGATATGGAAGACAAAAGAAGTGTTTTGGGTGATGAATGAGCATGTAAGTATTACATGCTCTAGTTTTCTTCAACTTCTTCTTTTAATAGAAATTTATGTTGTCTAAATTGATGTTAAGGCGATAAAGTTTGGGTGATGGATAGACAGGATTCAAAAGATTATTAAGTACTGTACAATGAGAGAGTTGTTGACAGTAGGCTTTTGAGTTGTTGTCAGAAGTTCGGAGTGACGGAGGAGTGAAGACCCCTAATAAATCGTCCCTTTGTTTTATAGTGTAAAAAATTTACAGATTCAGCCTTTCTTTTAGGATTTAGAAAGCTCCCAAAAGTTAATGAGAACCCAAATCTTACGATTTAACTAATTGTTGATTACATGGGTGTAGTGATAATTATTATTTTCTTCAACTGAGAGCCTTTCTTTTCTGTCAATGTTTGGTGTTACGTTATTGTCAGCTTTATAATTTGATTTGTTTTGTTTTGAAGGATAAGACATTGCAGAACACCTTGTTATTCATGGCATGACATCGATTACTTGAGCTTCTTCTTGCTTATGGTGGAAGATAAGTGGTAGTGTTTTGTTCCTTAAATACTTACCATTATTGGCAACTTCAGTAACAACAAATTGTTGTGAGCAGTTTTGCTATATATAAGAAATGGTAAGCAGCACATTTCCTTAAAATTTAGTGTGATGTAGCATAAGTGGGAAGAATGAGTGAAGGTTGGTGAATTATGTTTGTTTACATGTTAGGGGAAATTATAGTAGATGTAGTGGGAATAAAAGTGGTAGACCGTTACTAGAGCTTCCACCTAGTAACAAGCATGAGATAGTGATGGGACTATATGCAAGTTGCAGTACAGGGTCGTATAAGGATAGGCCAATGCCATTGTGGCGGCTACATCTTGGACCAACCTGAGAAGAAGGTGAAGTGTGTTGTCAAGATTTGGTTGTAAAAGACAAGGAAGAAGTTTATGTTTTGAGGGGTAACATTCGTGAATTTGGGACAATAATTAATTCATTACATGGTACAGTTTGAAAGGCATTAAGGCCTTTGCAGTTGCGGCCGCTATAAATTGAATTGTTGGCAGAAGATGCATAACCATCAAGACATGATTCCTAAGTTGAAGTGAAGCATGAAGTATAGTTGTCAATTGTGAAGAAGCGTGAAATTGTAATGGGACTATGGACATTGTGTGGGAGTTTATTCATTGGAGA
>JAOXYD010000136.1:533983-552011 GCA_028565735.1 Pinacopodium congolense | reverse complement strand
ATCTATATTAAAAATTTTAAAATAGGTTATTAATCTAACATTTTTCAATTAAGTGTCTAAGATTTAAAAATTATTTTAATTAAGTTATTAATATTTAAAAAATTAAATAAAAGAGATTTTAAAAAATAGAATAGACTGAGTCCGATCAGGATTGTCGAGTTGAGTTGAATTAATGATTAACAACATTTAATTTTTTCACAACTGATTAACTTTTTAAATATTAATCATTTAATTGAAAATTTTAAAAACTTAATCACCTAACTGAAAAAATTTAAAAAACTTAATCAGTTATCTTATTATTATCCTTATTATATGAAAAAATATATTTTACTTGCAAAATATTTCAAGTAGTGAAGGGTGATAATTAATTTATCCTTTTTATTTCTTTTTACCTTACAGTATGCTGACCACGAGACCATACTGACAGCTTGTATTCCAACAGAAGAATCTGTCCAATTCAGACAACCATAAAACGTGGGAAAAACAACGTAACATGCTAAAGTCACATGGGGGTTGCATAAAACTATTGACTGCTCCATCAACAGTTGCCAATATTCTACAACAGCTTGCATTTTATTGGGGAGTGACCAATTTGGATAAGAAGCTATGAATAAACGTGGTTGCTTCTAATTATTTATTTATTAGTGGAGTGTACGCAAAGAGAAAGAGAAGGGAGAGGAGCTTCAAAAAGTCAATAAAGTGACAAAAGATGACAATTTTTCAAAGACCCACAAAAGACTGTGTTGAAGAATCAGCTGGAGATATTAAAAGCACCAGTTGTGATCAAGGTTTGCAGTCTATCTGGGTCTTGTTCTTTTAGATTGTTGATTCATAGGAACAGAGTCAGAGGATTGTCTGGAGAGGGAAGAGATATGGGAAATGGGGAGTCAAGTTTAGATGATGAATATGTACAGCAACCAAGTTACTCTTATGCAGAGAGGAGTTCATATCCAATGGCCGATGATCACCATGTGCATGGACATAGGCAGCATCAGAAGCAGCATCCAAAGTTCATAGCTGACAATTTCAGTTCTTTGGAAGAGGTATTTTTCTGTTTCATCTTTGACCCTTTTGTTAGATTGGTAAGTTGACTCTGTGATATTAATCATATCTACTGGGAATTTAGCATTTTCCTTTTTCTTGATTAGAGGAAAATTGAAGGAATAATGTGAAACATAAGATGGAAGCGCCTTGTTTGCTTTCAAGATGAAGTAATCATTGGCCAACTTTATTACATGCTTTTAGCTTTCTGGTTGGAGTTTGCGATCTAATGATATCAGATTGTGATTGAGGATGCTATAAGATAACTCGATTCTCCTAAGTATTTGTGGTATAAATCTTGAAGTAGTTTGGTGAAGAATAGTTCACTTGACAACAGATATGAGGTCAACTATGGATAACTGATCTTCCTCCAACTTAGCTGAGGTACAAATCCATATTTAACAGTTTTCTCTACCCCTCTGGAAGCAAATGAATAGCTGGCTAATATTGTTGGTAAAAAAAATCTTGACTTTTCAACTAGTCATTTGCAAGAGAATGGCTTTGGAGGCTTTGCAGTCAAAATATTGTGTGACAAATAAAACTCAGTGAGGTTTAAATTGATTGGATTAGTTACACTAACAAGCTTTCTCCTGAAGTGGGCTGTGGAAAGCATGAGGATGGTCTGGAAGAACTTTTTTTTTTCCTCTCTTTTTGAGGAGCATGGGTGTGAAGTCAGGTGTATATGGTGGTGGCGGGAGGAAGCACCAAAGGGGAGTGTCTGAGGGAAGAAGCAAGGGACAATTTCCACTATGTGAGATCTTTTTAACCTCAACTTATGGTGGTAATTCCCTCAAGTTTGAGGACTGACTTTATTCAATTTATATCTGAAATCAGCTAGATTCTTTCAGATGTTTGGGTTTGTCATGGTCTGTATTTCAAAAATGGGAAGAAGTGTCAAGTGCATGGCCTGACTATGTAATACAGCTTTCAAGAGGATATTGTTATGGTAACTAATTTATAAGAAGGTTGTTGGAAGAGGCAGAGGAAGGCAATGAAGGTTCATATGATGATGTACATACAAAGATCTTGGTACCGGGTTGAAAAATCTGTATGGTCTCAAATTCATGGTAGCAAAATAGTTCAGGTTGCTGGATTTTTTAAATTTAGATTGCACATAATGGGACATAGTGGTTTTTATCGTAAACATGATCTACTTGAACTTCAGGTTTTCTGAGAACTTTGGGTTGAAAGACCATCAAAGTAATATTGGGAACTCCATTTGAATTTGTCAACACTGTTTAAGAACACATTTTACTTCCCTTTGTTATGAGTAGCGCTCTCGATTTATGCCTTCATTGTTTCTTCTACAAGGCAGATTGATGACTTTGACATGGTGCAGATAGTAATTGATGAATAGTCTGCAAGTGAGAACAAATCTCAAATGCTGAATCTCATGTATAAACTGAGTTAGGTTGTCTGTCTGTCAGCACAAATTTTACCAACAAACTAGTTCTAGCTACACTGCTGTGTATGGAACACCTTTACTTCTTCAGTCCGTCCTATAACCTAGAATCTGAGGTCTAGCTTCTCACCAGCTTCAAAGGGGGATGCTTTTGCATTTGATATTGTTGATCTTACAAATGCTATATAACATATGGAAATTACAACAGAATTATCATGAAGATCTTCTGTTCCCTGGTTATAGTTGTTTGATGTACATATCTTGGTTCTGCATATAGCTCTTTTCAGCATATTTAAGTTAGCAATAACAAATTCTGAACCGTCCAGGTTATTTCAGCATTGAGGGAAGCTGGTCTTGAATCATCAAATTTAATACTTGGTATTGACTTCACAAAGAGCAATGAATGGACAGGTTCAATCCTCTTTCCCTTTTAAGTATTTTCATTTTCCTGAATACTGAAAAGTTGAGATTTGAGATGCAAATTTTGTTCCGATGTGAAGGCAAGTATTCCTTTCACCGGAAAAGCCTCCACGCAATTGGTAGCACACCAAATCCCTATGAGCAGGCGATCTCTATTATTGGCCGTACTTTGTCTCCTTTTGATGAAGACAACTTGATACCTTGTTTTGGCTTTGGTGATGGTGAGTGCACTTATCCAAAATTTTCGACTAAATTTTTAGGATATATCCCTGGATTTTCATCTTTCTAATTTATGGTTCTCTTCCTTTTTCTTGTAGCATCAACTCATGAGAAATATGTATTCAGCTTTTATCCTGACCATCGACCTTGTCAGGGTTTCGAGGAAGCTCTTGCTCGGTACAGAGAGATTGTTCCGTACTTAAAATTGGCAGGTATCACAATCTTCTCTGTTCTTATTCTCCCCACAGTCTGTGATTTACACCCTTGTGTTTCTCAATGTATAATTGTATCTTCTTCCAGAGGCACCCATCTACTTAAGTTGGTTTCAAGCCTCCCAGGCACGGTTAGGTTATTATGCTAAAAAGGGAACAAATGTTCGGAAAATGATTAACGTCCTATCATTACACTACAAATGCCGATATAGATTTTATTGTGTTAATGTAATTAACTCAGCTTTTTAGTTGCGGTCTTTGTAACTTAATGTACCTTGCTTTCAGTGCTTCCTTTAGCCATTTACCATGGAAGCAGGCCCAAGAGTAACCTTAAAATTCTGAAAGCTTATTATCTTTGTTCATTTTCTGTAAGAATTTTACCTGTTAGAAAATGAGTACTAAGATAGATGACATACATTAATGAAACCATATGGAAGCATTTCTAATAATCAATGAGGATTCCTAGATCTTTTCATAGGGAATATGTAAAAAGATTTCGGATACCCACTAGACACTTCTACACTATTTGGAAAAGGCTTTTCCTGAAAGTTTCTTAGAAACTTACAAAACCAGGTTCAGTAATCATTGAATTGACTATGTTCTGAATCTTGGTAAAGCAATTGCCACAAAATGTTTCCACAATCATTCCCTTTTTGTTCTAGCATATGGAGCTGTTATGAAATTGGTTCTGAATGCTGAAGTAATGTCATCCATATGCTCCTCAATAGGGAGAAGGTGATGCATACAGTGAAAATGATGTTTTAGTTTTGCAAATTTTGTGCTGATCTTTATGTCTGTGGATCAATGCAGAGCAATGAGAGCCATGATTTCTTATCTTATATGTAGGTCCAACCTCTTTTGCTCCCATTATTGATGCTGCAATCGACATTGTCGATAAGAGCGATGGACAATATCATGTTCTTGTTATAATTGCGGACGGACAGGTTCTTGAACATCTCCCTTTAACAAACTTTGCATATCCAATTGTTGAATCCATTCTAACTTCTAGTTCACCTTCCCAATTCATGGCTTCTAGGTCACCAGGGCTCCTCATACCCCAGCTGGGGGTTACAGTCCACAAGAACAAGAGACTATAAACTCCATTGTTGCTGCTAGGTAAAGAAAACTGTGCTTCCTACCTTGATTTATCCGAGCACATTCAAAGCTGCTTTAATCCCTGAAATTTGATGAACAGTCATTATCCTCTCTCAATTGTTTTTGTTGGAGTCGGAGACGGACCATGGGATTCTATGCAACAGTTTGATGATAATATTCCTCAACGTGCATTTGATAACTTTCAGGTAAATGGCAAACAACAAAATGTAACATTCTCAAATGAATTGAGGCTTGTTTATTTGTTCGTTTCTTTAGATTAGCAAGTCATCCGGCTCGATGTCAATTCATTATGATTTTAACACACCCTTGTGTCTTCCGTGCATGTAAACTCTAGTATTAGACTCAAGACAATTTATAGATCAAGAGTAGAGTTATGGATGTTGAAAACCCCACGATTCAGTTTATCAATTCACTTCCAAAAGAATAAATGGACTTTGTTGATATTGTTGGAGATTTGCAGTGAAAACATATGTCGAACCTCTCAGAAAGCTCACAAATATTTCGACTTTCAAAAGTTCTTGCTTTCTGTTACTGCATATAACCCTGGCATTAGGCCAATAACTATGTATGATTATCCCCTTTTTGCAGTTTGTCAATTTTACAAAAATCATGTCTGACGATAAGGAAACAGCTAAGAAAGAGACAGCCTTTGCACTTGCTGCTCTGATGGAAATCCCATTTCAGTATAAAGCTACTCTAACTCTTCCTCAAGCCAAGTAAGCAGCTATCGGATTTTGTAGCTATATTAATCAACAAGGGGAGTTCAATGTCAACCATTCTGTTTATGCAGCAGTAACAGTGCTCCACGGACAAGGCCATTTCCACCTCCAAGTGAAGTAATTGATCATGATAATGCAGTTAGACAAGTTCCTCACATGACAAACTTTGAAACAGTTGAGTCAGCAGCAACAGCAGCAGCTGAACCGGTACCCTTTTCATTCCCATACATCAGTACTTAAGCTTAATGTTTGCATTTTTTACAAGAGATTCTTGTTATCATACAAGGTCTGCCCGATTTGCTTAACGAACCCGAAGGATATGGCTTTTGGATGCGGTCATACGGTAAGTTTACCTCTGTCAAGTTATTTCTGCTTTTCTTCATTTTGTCAACTGAATTGATGTGCTTCTCCTTTCTTTTCCATGCTGAAGACTTGTAAAGAATGTGCTGCAACTATTACAATGTGCCCTTTGTGCCGGGAGCCAATAAAACAACGCCTGAGACTGTACACTTGAACTGAATAATGGTGCAAGAGCATGAGAAAAGGAGAATCTCAGAGCTTGAGAATTGGTCCAACATAAGAATATATAGGCATGCAATATTAGTTGCAAATGAAACTTTATGCAGAATCTAAAGTTGAAGTCATAATGAGGTGAATTAAGTGGATGATTTCATTTCCCCCTCAGCATTCTCTCTCAGCATTATGCACCATTTTTTTCTAAAGTGGGAGTTGAATTGAAAATAGGCTTAAGACCAAAAATTATTTGCTTTTGGGATGTTTTTGTTTGAAGAAGAGTATGTTTAAACTGGTCTTACATTAGGAATGAGAATGAATGATACAATATTTTACAAGCAATAAAACATCTTGGTAAATCTTTGAGTTGAGCATAAAGAACAGAAAGAAGATAGGAAGGATTTCCTTGATAAAACTGTATTCATTCGGTCGTTGGTTTGTGTAAAGACAATACTTACAGAATTCATTAGAGACCCCATTGTTTCAGATGCCATTAGGGCCATAAAATTAGAGCTCAGAGAGCCATGTTAGTTCTTTCAAAAGAGAAACTGCAGTAGGTAGAGAATGAGATTCGCACATCGCATCATCTGGAGTTGCTCCAAACTCGTATCCCCACGGTGAGTTTTCTTCGTCCATGTTCAGGCTTGTTCTAATGAAAGTCATATCCCAAGGGCCCGCTATTCCCTCCTAGGGTTTCCAGAGTTTACTTTGTACAATTTCTGGTGAATCCATTAGGTTTGATCGTTGTACTTCAGATTGAGCATCTAACATAGGTGAAGATGGAATTTCCCTTGATAAGCAAGATATTTAATTCTCGGGTAGAAACACAAATAAATGAAGGTGATTTAATAGATAAGTTAGAAATTCCATCGGTCTAACTGCCGCTTTGCTTCGGCCATGTCCTTCTGAGCCTTCTTCCTTCGGTAGAATATTGGACAATCCCGACTGCCAAAAGAAGTAGACCAAAAAATATCACTGTTTACATCAATCAAAAGATTACAAATAAAAGCATGCAACTTCTAAAATGCTAGATTGCACATAAAAAGGAAACTCTTTTGTAAATCAAAAGATTTTCATCTCTTTTCTTGTTTTCTTTATCGGGTCTTTGATTTATTCATACCAGAATATCTACTGAAGTCCAAAGAACATTATTTCTTGGCAAATTAATAAAAGACTGAAGTGCGATGGAAGACCTAGTACAAAGAACATCCTGGTGAAGAGAGCCTTGACATTCCTGGCATTGCGTCCATAGCCTCCCAAAAAGTGACTCCAACTCAGATACTGCAAACAGTCACAATTGTGCATAGTCAGGCACAGAATTTCTCCCAATACACGATCATCTAACAAAGATTAAGATTTGTAAACAAGTATATACCTTGAGAAACTGTTTTACAGTATAGCTCTGCTTCTCTTCCTTTGCAATGAGAGCACAGAGTCTGATCTGAATCACTGGTCCAGAAAAACAGAGGTTGTGCTTGGTATGATGTTACGTAGTGGAATACAATTAAATGTCTTATGGAACAATAGGTGTATTGACTTGACGATTCCATATGATATAAGTTGGTGTTTTGAACACGATATTAAACAACATACATTGCATTTCATATTCACAACCAATGAAAAAATAATGTAATGTAATATTGCATTAATATATGAACTCATTAGTTTCCCCCCATCACAACAAAATCGGCTAACCCAATAATGGAAGTTTCGTAAGGGGCCTGGAGCAGGCTACCATGACACTAATTTTTTGATCTTCTTGTAGTCCGTCAAAATAATTTTTTGAATGTGAACTTATAATTAAGGATTAATTGGATTGTATTATCAAAACACCAATATCTACAGCGGTGGCAATAGGCACGTAATTTTGGTAATAAGTCAATATGTCCATTTCATCTCCTCTTACATTATACCCATCGCATTATATCAAATACTATTCAGTTCTATATCTTCATAAAGACTGCATTTATATTTATATGAACACTAAAAAGATAAACCCTCGGGCTTTTCAATTTTGATTGTTACCCACAATTCTACATATCATACAAAAAGAACTGACGCAGATAAGCAGAGAGGCATACCTAATTAGTGCCTTACAACCAATGCAACTGAGTTGTTTCTTAGCAAATCTCATGATGCCACCGTTTGAAGGAGTTGATATGGATATAGATCTTGTATGACTTCCGTGGAGCAGCTCTTTACTGGCATTCTTCAATATAGGCTCAAATATTCTTAAAAGTGGCTGCAATAAGAAGCTATGATGAATGGGCATTGCCAAGACAATCATGTGTTTGTCCACAGACACACAAAACAACCTTACTTTGTCCACAGACACACAAACCAACCTTACTAATTTGGTTCTCGAGATAGTATTGAGGATCTATTGGTATGTTATTTTCAAGCACGTAGATAGGATCCTCCGATCTCTCATAAGCCTGATAAGAGTAACGTCAAGCTAAGGATCAAAAAATGAGAACTGATTTAAATAATATCAAGAAAACTGAATGAAACACAAGCATGTGAAGGACTACCTTGGCACCTTTTGCAGCTTTTATAATAACATAAGGAACTCGATCCCCAACATTTGGTGCAGTGGCAGCATCTCTCTATTAATGACAGATGGAACAATTTTGTTAAGACAACCCTATTACACCTCTCAAACACAATATCAATATAATTTTCCAAGTCTCCTGCAATTTCCTACTAATTTATCCATAGAAAGATCATGGTTGTCCAGGGGACCATTGAAGTTGATAGTTGCAGCTAGAGCTCAATAGTTATTTAAACATGTTCCAACAAGGGACAGAAGACAGTCTTAACCAGTGATAATCACATACATGAAGGTATTTGTAAAGGAATAAAACCAAGGGAGAAAGAAAAAGAATTAATAAATGCATAGCCAGTAGGCACAGCACCAGTAGTGCGACAATGCAAATGGAGAAAACTGTATCAGTGGAATTTTAACTATGCAAGTAATCAAATCAGAAGGAACCTTGCGCATGCGTTCAGCAAGTTCAACATGAGCTGCCTTTACTTCATAATCATCTCCAGTTTTTGTCAAGCCCTAATGTAAATTCAAAAAGTACATCAAGTTGATTAAAACTGGTTCCAGAAACCCATGTGAACAGTTGAAGTTCCTCACCTTTGTGATAACTAGAAGCGACAAGTCCACACGATTCATAAGAAGATCTGAAATGGTGTTTTTAACGTATTGAACTGCACCAGGCACATCTCTGTCAATGAGAATCTTATGAAGGCACTCAGTAACCAGGTTTTTGACCAACAAACAGTTGTCTCTTCGAACAGTTTCAATGCCTACCAATTATATAAGCTGAGTCAAATTACAGGGCTCATAACTTAACAAAAAAAGAAAGAAACAATAAAAACAAGGTTTGATAAGCACAATTTTAACCTTTAGTATCCATCTTGTCAAATTTTTCCGGATTAGTCCAGAATAACCCAGCATATCTCTTCTTGCTAATCAAGAGATACGGATAATAGACCTTCTCAAACTCTAGTTTGATGGGCTTCAGAATGCAAATATCCACACATTAAAAAATACTTTGGTTAATCACAGGCATTACGCATTAAAGAAAACCTAATATTGAAGAGAATAACAGAACATACAAAGTCAAAACTTGCGGAATAGAATTCAAAAGTGACACAATAATAGGCTTACCTTTGTGAAAGTTTCACTGATGTAGTCGGCAGCTTCTCTTCCCAACTTCATGGCTTCTTCCACAGTAGGCACCCCAAATTGCACCATGACAGAATCTGTATCCCCGTATACGACCTGCAAAAATCAAAGAAAATGAAGCAAAAGAAATTAAGAGAGCACTTCCCTATGGTGTGCTAGGACTATCTTGGTTTCCGAAAACCACCACCAGCCTTCATCTAACCAGCCTAATCTTCCTAACTGGGGAGGAGACTAGAACGAGAGATGGATCTTGGGAGGGTCATTACATTAAACATTTATGACCTCCTTTATTTTTTATAACAAATATTGACTTGCATGTTTATGCAAGTGACACAGAACAATCAATTATGCAAGAATTAGCATTCTAGTGACAACACTATAAGTGTTCTAATTGTTATTTTTTGGCATACAAACAGTAAAACATTTGGCTCCCTAATTCCAAACCAAAACATTAAGCTATTTCCTTGTATAACATTTATAACTTTCTTATAACTTCCAATAAGAAATCGATCAATTCTGTTGCCTCTCAAATAATTCCTTTAAGTTTGAAATTGTTCATTTGGAATCGTATCGTATTCCAAAAAAGATTCGGCTGGCATACCTCAGCATTGTGCTCATAACCACCTAATATGGTGAACTTGTCCTCCACAAGCTTTTTTGTATGTTCAATCATTTGTCGACCTTGAAATGGAAAAAGCTTCTTATGGAATGGAACTAAGAATAAATGAGCTTATTTGTTTATCAGCATACACAATTTATAGATATTATCACATTGAGAGTACCATAGCTAGTAACGCTTGAAGATATCTCTAAGCATGGCAACTGGCCAATTGTAGCTCCTGTGAATCCATACACAGAATTAGCACTTACCTGCAAAATAAACAAACCTCAAAGACCTTAAACCAGGACTGAGTTGATAATGGGGGGCAAAATTGTCGCTGAACAAGAGACCATATACCACCATTCATAGATTTCTGAACAAGCATACCTTCAAGGCCAGTTGTCGACCATCTAGAACAGCCTTCTCAAAAGGATCTTTGGCTTCCTAAAATTAGATAACAGCATAACAAAGTATAAGAGGCCCAGAAATAACAAAGTTATGAAAGGGTGGAAAGTGGAGGCCATGCAATAACAGTGTTGATGAATAAACGCAGATAGCATTAGTTAAAAAATGAACTACCTTCAAATCAGCTTTTGCTCTTTTACGAGCAGTCAATAGTTCTTCAAGAATTTCTGGAAGAATCCCCTGAAAGTAAATCACAATACACTTTCATCAAATTCAAATTTGAATCTTTTGAGAAACCAATACACTTAGATTAAAGAGAACAGCAATATGAAACAAATATGATAAGGGGGCATAAGAATTCACTTATAAATGACACGTTAACCTTCTGCAAGGTAGATTTGACAAATGTTTCACCAGATGGCGTTTTGTTGACACATTCAGGAGGGAGATTGAGCCTACGAACATCTTCAGCAGTGACCTTCAATAGTTACAGCAAAATTTAATTCTTAAGAGTTTTTCTCGTTACAGTAGAAATTTTCATTTAGTGTACAATAAAATAAAACAAAAAACCATAATCACCAGAGTGCAGTAGCATAGATTGTATGCCATCATGATAGATGGATATAGAGATGCAAAATCAAGTGTTGCTATAGGATTTTCGTAGAATCCTGCTCTGGCCTCCAAAACCTGAATTTGCAAAGCCTAAAGTATCACCAAGGATATTCCAAGTGGGCAGGTAAAGCTAGATTTTGTGAGAAACAACTTGATCAACAAAATTATGCTTTCAAAGTGGATGACTCATCATCCTCCTGTATCTTATAAGCATTCTAAGCATGGACAGAGATGCAATTGCTTCATGAATTAAAAGTATTCTTCTCACAGTGGCACCCTCATATGTTCCCTGTTCAGATCCTGACTGTTTGACATTAGGAATGACAAGGCCCTTTTGTTTAGCTTTCCTTAAGAGTTGAGAAAGAACCTGAACAGAATAAAATCATGAAATTAACCTATCATCATCACCTGAAATACCAAGCTAACAGCAATTTCAAATTTGCAAACCTTGATGCTTTGACCTCTGGAAAGAAGAAAGGATATAGGAACACCAGTGACACGAGCCATTTCCACATAGTTGTAAATATACATCAGTTTATCCAAGAGACGTTGCGGGAGATATGCATCCTGGATTTCACAAAATTTGACATTAAACATGATGTTATACAAGCTTGACTGTCCACATATCAGCTTTCAAATGGCCACTTCTGTTAATGCACAAGTTACAACAAAAGAAAATAAACATATGGTGTCGCTGAATTGATGTTAGCAAAAATAATAGATGCAAATCGAGAATCAGAAATGTTTTCTCCTACAGCCAAATGAACCACAGAGACATCTGGAAGTAAAAACAAATGCCTGAAATCTAGCAATGCGGGCTCCACAATTCCGCAACATACTTCCAGTAAATTTTATAACTGCCACAATAGGATATTTTATTTCAGTGCTATTGAATTACCTTTCAAATAACACTGGGATCTGAACAGGACCGTATCTATATCTCAAGCTTAAATCAGTGTATTACGATCTCAAACTTTAGTTTGAGTTGAGGGTAACTTAAGAGTCATGTATCATTTGACAAGCACAAAGTAGGAAGCAAACACACAATTCCCAAAACCAAAACCAAACTAAACCACACACCTTCAAACAATATACAGCAAGCCGTCTCCTAGTTTCTGCATTCCCATTCTGAAGATCTGCAATTATTGAATGATGAACATCTTCTTTCTGCAAAAAGATGGAATACCAGTGCACCAACACAAAATTGATAAATCTTTCTTTGTTGACAACAGATAAGACAAAGCATATAGCTAAAGGGGGTTTTAAACGTCTAAAACTGTAAAAGAAATGCTGTATGAAAGCAATCCTAGAAAAGCACATGTATTCAAAGAAGGAAGACGGGATGAAGGGGGTGAAAGGGGTGAAGGCGGTGATGGTGGTGGAGTGAGGTGAGGAAGTAAAACAGTTAGCATTCAATGGAAAACCTACAACCAATAAGTTCCATTCCAATGCAACCCATACCTGCTTATCACTAACACAACATCAAAACAAGCACCTCAAAATCAATAGACTTGTAGGTCATCTATGGTTAAACAAGAAAATGTACGGGTTCAAACAGTCCAGTAAATTTTTCTTCTAAATTTGAGATCCAGAACTTGGATCCCAAAAATCAGTTGAAGATTAAAATAATTGCACATGAATAAATCTACATAGATCCTCTGCATATGAAGCCATTTGAAATATGAATCACTAAAATTACCTGCTCAGAGAGAAAGTGAGCTGAAACAGAATTCAAGGAATAAGAACTCAATTTATAATCCCGTTGCATTGCCTGCAAAAAAATATAGTATTTTGTGAACAATTGAGGGTAAGTCAAATACATACAGAAAATCAAGAATATAATCCATTGAAGTAAACACTGTCTAGGACAAAACCTGAAGTAAATCAAATTGAACTCGACCTTCTACTGTAACTTCTTTACTTTCCCTTGTTCCATATTGCCTGTACAACACATAACAGTCACATCATGTCCTTTAGGTTGAATGTCCACAAGAGGTTAGCTAAATCCATTAAAAGTGATAACAAACCGCTTCAAAGGAAAAAGAAATGCAACATTTAATTGACACCCAAAACTCTATCATGACCATATATCATGTAAGGAGAGGGGAAATGGTCTTTTTTTTTTTTCCCCAACAGATTATGGTATTAGTATGATCCCTATTCCGCTACTTAGCTCACAATTGCAACCTTTATGTTTGCTTTAGTACATCATGCAGCCCATTTTACAAGATATTAATGGAGTAAGAAAACTTACAAGCAAGACTGAAAAGCAATCAAATAGCAGTATAGAATGGGAAGAATGGAATTTTATAAAGCAAGTTGTTACCGAACCTCGATGAAAAAGTTGTATCCTTTACTCGTACCCTACTGTTCCTGATGCGGCCTAGTACAGGAAATTCTGATATTCCCAAGGCTTCAGCTCTCTGTTAGCCAGAAAAAGGAGATAAGATAATTAGGTTATTCAGAATGCAGGCATTCTTCTAACAGGAAAATAACAATTCAGAGTACACGCTATCAAATAACTTTACAAAAACTCTATCGAACATAAACATCCAGCATTGTGTCAACAACCACTACCTACCTCAATGAGATATGGCAGGTCAAACTTGCAGATATTGTATCCAATTATAATATCTGGGTCTACTTCACGGATAAAATCCTGTAAGCAAATCAATTATAAAAAAAAGATGTTGATAGAAGATTAGATGAACTTAATGCAGTAGATCAATCAGACATGGTACTAGAGAAAACACACATTGTCCTAGAGATAACACACATTGCATGATAATTGATATACATCAGTACCATCACTAGTTAACATGCCAACATTGATGGCAAAATGATCTACTAATTGGTAAAAGGAGGCTATTTGGCATAGGTTTAGCTGTTATGGCAAGTTTTGGATATGTTTCTTTCTATTTTTTTCACATTATGGGCACCCTAAACATATTAATATTATCCAATAGAATGTAACCTCTTCGATCTACAGATATGCAGAATCTAACATTCCTCTTCCATAATCAGTTTGAACCCCAATTCAAAAGATTGATGACATAAGATGGAGCCCTTTTTCGCCACTTGTTTACTGGTGATAACTCCAATTTCAATTTGTGGTCAAATTCAAGAAATCAATAGGCACCAAATTGAAGATGATTTTAGCTTCTGGTGGAGTTAAAAAGAACCAAAAGCCTAAACTATACCTTCCAAGCTAGTAGAACCTCTCTTTCAGTATCAAATGACATCACATCCACACCAACTATTGAAGAGCACGATTTTAAGGTCATGACATTACGAACAAATGGCTGCTGCTCTCCCTGCATTGTAACTAGGTTGGCCACCTACGATGTCGACAACCATATCTCAGAAATAGGGAAAATGATAAACATCATCATAATGCTGCATTAAAAAGAGGGGTGAACGTGTAACCAGGAACAAACCTGAATTACAGGATCATGGGCAGGCTCAGGGAAATGGCCTTTACGGCCAGCACATTCAATATCAAAACTTAATATGCGAAAGGGAGCCATTTTTGAAAATTGCCCTTCTGGGGAATGACTGATCAACTCAGAATACCTATCAAGAATTGTTAAGGAAAGAATTTTGACATTGTAGATAGGGATGGCAATGGGGGCTAGGCTCCGATCTTATATAAGCCTAAGCCCAGTCAGAAACCCAAGGTTAGGGCCAGACTTGGCCTTTTTTCCAAATCTACTTGTAGAGAAATTACTAAAAACAAGGGATAGCCATAGTCCTCTCACACAGGTAAGGATACAAGCAATCAAACTCAAATTGGCAATACGACAAGGTCCTTGATGTCTTATTATACTTTCCAGCAGGTACTTCAATCCAATTGCCCCCAACAATATTGCAGTCAATCATGAAACGAAGAGCAAAAAGAACATTGCTTTCATATGTCATGAAGCTTTTTGTACCAAGGCCATCAATATGTATGCCCTTGTCCAGAATACCTGCAAAAGACTGACGACTGTTAACTGGACCCACAAACATAAGAAAGTATAAATTAAGAGGAGACAAAGTAGGGAAAGATAAAATGCACACCACGACAGCTGGCAACCATAGTTGGCAATGCAACTATAATCTTGAGAAAGGGATAAGAAGGCTGTTGCTGGTAATACATAATGCTCCTCTTCTGCACCAGTTCAATTCGTTGGATAAATTTGGGAACATTACTATTCCTGTTAACATCCCGCATCCTCCCCTGAAGCAAAGAAAATAATGAATAAAGAAAATCCAACATGATGGAAGAACATAAACCAATCTACTGGCAAAATATGAATACCTCAAGAGTCTGGTGAAAGTGGGAAATATCATCAGGACCCATACCAGGAGGGCAGCTTATGTAGAAATATGGCTCAAATCCATGAACATGGCAGCAGACGCTATTTCCTATATGATTGATGATATCAACATTAGTAGATGTTTAAGAAATTTCCTTTTTATTTGCATTCTTGTAAATTTTAAAATTACACATTCCTGTAACAAAAATAAATTTCATGTAAGTGGCCCCTCATGTCCAGAGCACTTCACAAAAACTCCCAAGCACAAGGTGAGATGATGACTTAGAGAATTACATGCAAAACGAATGCACTGCATTTAATCTCAGAATGAAGATATGTGCAACAGAGTCTAACTTCATAAAAATGCTTTCCAAGTTTCAAGCTGAGAAGGCCATGCTCTTTTGATTTCAAGAAACCATTACTACAAACTTCAAGGACACATATATATACATCATAAACCATCTCCTAAAGCAGCACACTAATGATGTTATTGAAGTGGCATTAATCTAGACAAATAAATCATGAAATTACAGATAATGATCCCAGAAGCAAAATCGATAAGCAGGGTCCAAAGAACTTTTGTCATCACCTCTGCCCATTGGATTATAAATGTTGGCACAAAGTGGAAAAGAATACGGATAATTGCTCAGAGATTCAACCATCATACTTGTAACTTGATGAATGGTTCCTCACTAAATCCTTATTGTGTCAGTGATTACAAATACAATCACTATAAAAAAATGCATGTACAAAATGTTGCTTCATTTTTTCAAACCTCCTGTCTGAGAATTCACACTAAAGAACAAAAAGATAGGTTTTTTAAGCAAGTTTTACAACAGCCCAAAGACAATATATAAGTATTGAAACTAACACTGAGAACAACAGAACCAATTGGATGATCACGCACTAACCTTCCTTTGTGACCCCAAAAATTCTAATAATAGCAGCAGGTCCCGACCTATGAGGCAACAGTTGTTTATGGCTCTCTCCAATCACGTAATCAATCTCCAGCTGCTGAAACACTGAAAACCAAAAAAACATAACAACGAAAATAACCATAAAAATCACTTCTTTAAAAAAAAAACCCTAGCAATCAAGGACAAAAAATCATACGATTAGGGCCAAAACAACAAATTTACTCACTGACGCTCTGAGATTGAGTGAGATAACCACTGGGAAGAGCGGGACGAGTCCACTTATTGATTCGAGAAGCAACATCTCGGAGCATGAGGTTTTCCTCGTCCTGGGAAATGAGGGTTTCCTCGAGGAAGACATCCTCGTCGACGAATTCTTCATCTCCGACGGGTGAAGTAGCTTGCTGCTTGGCAGGCGGCCGCGGCAGTTGAGGTGTTGACGCAGGCCGTTTTCGGTTGCTGCCGTTGCGATTCATGGGCTTTGATGAGACGGAGAAATTTGGGAGGGAAACTGTAAGGAGAGGCAGACTCCCGCCAGTTTTGAGTTAAAGGTTTATACTCGGGATTCCAGTCACGTGGATGCCACGTGGAGATATACCATAAAATACATTATGAAAAAATTTTAGAAAATATAGTATCTTAAAGAACTAAAAAATTTGTAATACTTATAAAACAGCTTTAAAAAGGTTCTAAAATTAATAAAAAATAATTTTAATAGACATGAATGACGTTAATAGTTTATGTAAGAGAAAAACTAGGAAAGCCACTTTAAATGGATTTTAAAAAATATGAATTTATAAATGACTTCGTTTATTAAACGAAAAATGGATTTTTAAAAATATGATAAATATTATAAAATTAATAAATATCAAGTTACTTTACTCTTTAAACTAAAAAGCATGTTCAATTTTAAAAGGTAAACTGAAATCTAATTACTATAAACAATGTATTAAGATTATTATATAATCAAGGGCAAATTGCAAAAAAAAAATCAAAACTTTAGTTAATTTTATGATTGTAGCCTGACCAAAAAAAAAAAGTGACAATAAAATAGTAGAAGCTTCTTTTTGTCACCTAAGTAGCCTGTTGTTTATGACTCTGTTAGTTGTGTTGATATGTAAGACAAATCAGTCCTATTTTTGTCACATGACTGCCACTTGTCCAAGAGATTAAATATTGGTTTAATTATTAACTTAAGATTAAGATATTAATTAACTTAATCATCCACCAATATCATGACATCGTTTTCTCAATCTGTATCAATATCACAACATCGTTTTTGTTATATGCACCAATATCACCAACACCCAACTTTGCGATTCTTCAAGATAAAATTAGGCTACCTGCTAATATTTACAATCAGTGAAATTAAAGAGGGGCATCGAGGAGGAGGGTTTCAAATGACCGAAGGTTCTATGGAATTGAAGGCCCCGTGAAGATTTAACCGCGTTCTGCTATTGAATTAATGAGGATGACTTTATCTGATTGAAGGTTAGAAGTAGAATCGAAGGCGTTGTTAAGATTTATCCTTATTGAGTTGTTAAATTGAAGGCTTTTAAGAGCATGGACCTCATTGTCGGCATAGAGTTTGCATGCAAAAATAGGTATGTCCTTTTGTTTATGCATTCCTTTTAAATGTCTTATATTTGTTAATGGTGTTATGTTCTGTTTACGAGTGACAACTTTAATTTTTTATTTTTATACTTAGGTGTCCTCGATAAGGTAATGAACATGTTCATGTTTTCATCTTGAAGCAGTGAACTTCAGTGAAGAGATTAATAGTACCCAAAGCTAATGCCTTCAGACTTAAACAACGAAATGAATGACTCGAAATTATTTCGCGAGTTACATTTCAGTAT
>JAOXYD010000136.1:522845-533032 GCA_028565735.1 Pinacopodium congolense | reverse complement strand
CTAACCACACACATTTAAATTAATCAAAACAAAAATTAAATGAATATAATCCATACTAACCAAATGAAAATCACAATTTAACACTTAATCTAACACAAACTCATGTTACTTAGACTATTAATCAATTAACTAAAACTTAATTCAACAAAACCCAAACTAACATTCTAAACAAAAATTTTTGCACATATAAATTGAACAAACATTGACATTAAGCAAAAGACACCAAAAATGAATGAAAATTCATAAAATAAATTTTAACACAAATTAACACTTGATAAAGATAAACTTGATAACATAAAAATCAAATGTTCTTACCTAAGAAAGCATTAAACTATTGAACTAAATGTCAATACATTCAAAACAATGAGCATATAACATTCGAAAATAAAAAGAAATGGATAAGTATAAAGCCAAAATGCAAATAAATTAAAGGAACAATGGCAAACAAATGAAAGTCCAAGGAGAGTCCTTTAAACATGTTCTTTGCTTCTCTCTAAGGAAAGCTTCACTACAAAATGATGGTGTCTCTAAGGCAAGTTTTCTACTTTTCCATGTTGTTGCCTTCCTTGCCAAGAAAAGCTTAACACTCCTTCAAATTGTTTGCCGTCATCCATCCAAGTGTCCTCCACCAACCTAAGGATTTGTGCATCTCCTCCAAACAAGTAGCTCTCCCCTGTTAAGCTTTTGTTATTGTTAATATATGGAAAGCAAACTCCACTCTTCAAACAAGTTTTTAACTGTCGTTTCATCTAAGCTTTTAAAAGCTTTTTGACCCCACCTTTAAACACTCTTTCCTATGTTGTTTTACAAATATTTTAATTACTCCTCTCCATTCTTTTCTATTTCCTGATGCATCTAGGAAAGTTTTTTTCTTTAAAATCTTATTTTGTCTTCTTACTTCTCTAGGTCTTCATACCCTTTCCCCTTTAAAAGCTTTCTTCTTGGTTTTTTTTAATCACCTTTTTTTCTTGCTCCCTGGAAAGCTTGTTTAGCTTGTTTTTCTTTTTAGCTTTGATGGAGTAGGACATGTGTCCTTCTCATTCTTAAGCTTTCGTTAGTCTTTTTTGCTACTCCTTTGAACGTGTTGCTCGTCTCCTTTCTAGCTTTCTTTGTTTCCGATTCTTTGTATTTTAAAAGAGTTAAGTCAAGTTGACTTGCTCTTTTAAGCTTACTTTGCTTTTTTTTTTCTTTGTTCCAATATTGATATAACCTTTGACTTTTTAATCCATAATTCATCCAAAGGGGGGAACTATTCATTAATCAAAATATAACACAAATTAAGCATTTTGAAACGAATAATGTATGAATTTGTATACAAAAATATAATAAAACTCATTCTTATCAAGTATAAAATACTTAAGTGATTAGTTTAGTATAAGTGAGAGACTATTGATTTATGTTTTGCAGCCAATCAATTGGTTACAATATAACATTAATTTTATTAAAAATATTATTTGTCTTAGGAAAAATCAGTATTTTAATATGAAATTTAAGGAAATTATCAAAACTAGTCTAAAATTCATTATTTAACATGGTTTAAGAAACTAGACCAGACCGATCAGTTCAACCCAGTTAACTTGAAACTGGTCGGTTTATAGGTTTGGTTTATTTTAAAAATCGTCAGTTTTAAAAACCGTAAGGTTAAGGGTTGGACCGATTGATTCAACCGGTTCAACCCAGTTTAACCTGTGGTCTAACTCATTTCAACCCAACCCAGCTCAACTTACCCCTCTTCACTTTTTTTTAATTTTTTAGTTCAACTCCACTCTTTCAACCTTTTTTCACTTTTTTATTATTTTTATTATATGTTAAATCTTTTATTTTATTTTATTTTTATTTAATTCTTACATGATATTATTTATTTATTTTATAATTTTTATTTAAAATAATAAACATTAAAATAAATTTTTTTAATATAATATATTTTTAATATTATAATTTAGTAAAAGATTAAACAAAATTAAGTTAATAATTTATATATCTTATTATTTTATACCGGTTCAATACTAATTTTATAATAATTTTATACTAATTAAACTTTTAAATTTTTAATCCATTTCCTTACTGATTAGATGTCTGATCTAATTTTTAGAACATTAGATAAAACAGATATTCCTACACTCATATATAACTACAGAGGTGTATGTATTATTTGTTCATTAATTTGCGATTTTTGAGATGTGATAATAAGATTTTTTTTTTCTTGGACAAATTGAGTTTGTATAGTAGAATAAATTCATATTAAAACATATGTCCCCTTTTAATGATTTCTCTTCTGAATCAAAAGGATTTCTTTTTCTTTTTGGAAATTTTCATGAAAATACAACAAAGGAAGGAAAAAGAGGAAGAACATAACAAGTAACAGACAAACCAAGTCTAGGAAACAAGTAAAACTTCATTTAATTCACATATAATTACAAGATCATGCCCTTTTTTTGAGAGGAGAAAACCATCTTAGTCTAAAAATACAAACAAACAAAAAAAGAAAGAAAAGAACCACATCAAGTCGTCTTAAGGGTTACTTAGGATAGGATAGGATAGGATGATCACTTAATTTCTTGGGGATGAAGAGTTTGAAGAAGAAGAAGAACCACCGCTTAGAATTCTGACCAACATATCATTCTTTGTCTTCCCACGCGGCTGGGGCAGATTGCTGTAAGAGCCGTTGCCGGGGTTCCTTCCGTCGTTATCCATTTCTTTCCGATCTAACTTCTTCACCGCCGGTGCGACTTGCTACTACTGCTACTGAAGTGTAATAATATCTGTGTGGGTGGGGTGTAATATATAGAAATATTTTATGTTTTTTTTAAGTACGATAATGATAACATATTATTGTAAAAGACAACCTTATCACAATATGTGGGGTCATCTGATGTAATACTTAGAGATTGATGACGCAGTTTAGATGACATAATCCTAATGACGTGTAACGATCTCTGCTTTTTCTTTTT
This sequence comes from Pinacopodium congolense, assembly GCA_028565735.1. NCBI lineage: Eukaryota > Viridiplantae > Streptophyta > Magnoliopsida > Malpighiales > Erythroxylaceae > Pinacopodium > Pinacopodium congolense. The sequence continues at coordinate 530,081 of JAOXYD010000136.1, read as the reverse complement.
CTTTTTTTGAGTTTGTTCTTTTGGGGTCCAAATGCTTTGTCTAAAAGGCAAACCAATCATCGTTACAAAAATAAACAGTAATAACAATCCAATCCAATCCACTTTCCCAAGCCCTAAAAGTCTAACATGGCAAGCAATTTGGCAGGCTTTAATGTCTAATCAACGAAGACTAACTTGAATTCTAGATTTTCAATTCGAAGTTCCTTGAATCCCCTTCTGTTTTTTAGCATCCTACGGTGACATCCAGCTGGTTGCGTAAAAGGCATCCACTTTGTTCAAAGCCCTAAAAGTTATCATTGTCGCAATCAATGTGGGGTTTATATCTAATCAATAGAGACAGTTGAATTATTGAGTTTCAATTCAAAGCACCCAGCTCCTCTGCTTTTTTTTTTTTTTTCCCCAATCGATGCTCACCGGAGATATTCTTGACCTATCTTTGCTCCGGAGATATTCGATATTATTGAGAAATGTATTGATTATTATATTTTTATATTAATTATTATATATTTTTAAAATTTTTACAATATATTTTTATTAAATTTTATATTTAAAAATTAAAAATTAAAACTCTACCAAACAAAAAGTCAAACTAAACAATTCATGCCAATTAGTTTGATAAATTTTATGTCTAATCAATGGAGAACTGAATTGAATTCTTGAGTTTCGATTTCACAAACTCCTAGAATTCTTTTTTCTTGTTTCAAGGGAGTCTTGTCATAACAGGAATCAAGTTGGTGAAGTTTTGTGGTACATTTCCATCTATTTTCCACCAACTTATATCAGATTCAAGAACACTGGTAGCTTCAGATAAATTCAACAGAGGAAAAGAAGCCAGAAAAGAAACGGTTATTGTTTCCAATAAAATAAGACAACCTTCTTTTATAGCCCAACAAGCCAAAAAAAGTTAAATTACATATGATTGGAATTTCTTCTTTACAGGAATAAACAAGAATGGAAACAAATATATATATATATATGTTTATATCAAAAATTGCACTCCTGCCTGACTTGTCAAACCTCGTATGTATCTATGAATGAGCGAGCATGGACCAAAAAAAAAAAAAAAAACATAAAGAAGTTTAAATAGGAAAGAAAACTGTACAGTAGGGCTATACAGATAGGTCTAATGCTTCAATAAACCACTTCACCTGCTATGAATAAAGATTGTGCCTCCCATTTGAATCTGATGTGGCAGGTGCAGGCGCTCTTGCATGTGTTGGTTGCGGTGGTGGTGCCGTAATGGCATATGTAAGGCTGGAAGACGAACTTTCGATCAGACCAGCAACTCCTGCAGCTGAAGATTGGGCACTCGAAGGAAGGAAGAGATCATGCTTTTGGTCTTTGTAAGCTTTCCAAACCTGCAAAAAGATCTCATCTTATTGGTTGGTAACAAATATTTACACGTACTATGTACCCAGAAAACCAACTACTGCTGCAGACTCCATGAATCAAAAATATCAGACGAACATCAAAATGAATGATCATATAGTGAGTAAATACAGTTCTCCGAACAGAGTATGTATGTATCAGAACTTACATCAGAAGCGTTTAATATTTCACGCACTTTGTTGCAGTATGCTCCTTCTGTTGCAAAAGCATGCAAAACCTGTCCCACCATAACACAAACAGAACGCATGAAATTATATAAGTATCTAACAGAAAACCAATACTTGTAACAGCCCATAACACAGTCTAGGAATCAGATAGATGGAAATCAAATTCTATTTCCAATTCATTCCAGAAAAGGAAAATGTAAACAGAACTAAGAATGATAAGAAAGAGCAGAATTTTCTGGTCTGCGCGTCTCTTTAGCCTCCATGATATCAAAACCAATAGAAAGAACATGCTGAGTAACGAACTATTTCCAGAACAGCATTTCAAAAGCCAATGATCTTTCTTCAGAATACAATAAACAAGAAGTGACATCTCACTGAAAGAATGCTTCATTCACCGCTTGTTTATCATAAAGTGGCTTTTTACTTTGGGTAGTATGTGCAAATTAAACTTGTAAGCATTTACATGTAGAAAGAATTTAATCCCTAAATGAGTATCAAAAGTATGTGCATGGCATTAAATGGATTAACATAGTATGGGTGATGGGGTATACATAGATGATTCAATGGGCTGATAAGATTCAATATAATAATTCAGAATAGTATCGCTGCATGCAAACAATTTCAAATTACAATCATAGCTTTGAAGCCTAACCTCAATAGCAAGCACCCTGCCGATAGATGCTTCAGATTCACTCCACTTCATCTGAGTGCAAAGGCCATTCCTACCCCCAGCCCTCCAGTCAAGAAGACCAAGAAGTACTTCAACAAGACCAACCCTTCATAACCCAAGAAAATTTTTTTAAAACATTGCAAAGAAATCAATTAATTTGCACAGTAACAATGTACTAAAAGGTAGAAATTATAAGCAACTGTTATTGCAACTATCCAGATATATGGTTTTTTAAGAGAAGTAACAAAGATTCAAGATAAACCTTTTTATCTGCCCAAGCATAAGACGTCTTAAATTTTTTCACCCAATCAAATGGTTCCAGAATATGTGTGCTGATAGGTAAAATTATAATAAAGAAAACAAGCCAAATTCCATGATTTTTAAGAGGAAAATGCTTTATATCTTATCCTCCAAATCCTTCTGTCATAAGATTCAATAACACATTCTACAACCAAGGCAATTTACTCTAAAATGACAAAGGAGAGATGCATTCCTCAAATTTGCATTCTTCATTGAAAGACTAGTGTCTGCATAAATATCCTAACGGAAACCTTAAGTTCTGTTAGATCAGTGAAATAAGCATTCATTCCCATTATCAATACCACACCCTCCTGCATCCAAAAAACACCCAACTGTAGAAAACAAATAGAAAAAAGGGCAATAGTTAACAGCTTACTTAAGTCCTTGAGCAACCAATGCATCCCGAGCACGATTTCCTGCAACCACAACACGTTTCAGTGTCTCAAGAGCTAGCATGCTTCCACCTTGCCATCCTATAGCTTTCATTAGTAGGGGAACAACCTAAGACCGAATATTGAGAGAAAGTAAGGGTTAAACAATGAAGAATAAGAACAGTTGCAATTATTCTTTACAACATCCCATACCTTCCAGTCGCTCATTCATAAATATCAAAGCGATAGTACGAGCTAACATGAATAAGAATAACTAAAAGGAAACAACAATGAATAATCATCTAGACTCCTGAAATCTAAAAATATTGGTTTGTTTATGTTAAAATATTTCCAAATGCAAATTGATGGAGTAGTAAAGTTGAGAGACAGAGTATTCTGCAGATCACCACACCTGAGGTGTTCCCACACTAGTTGTTGCCATAGCTTCAGCACATATAGTACTTGCCGCAAGTTGATGTAGAACACGCAGACAACTTAGACGCACACGTTCCTGGGGAGTTTGAGGAAGAGGTGATGATCCATCATCAGATTCGAATACCCTGTCAGTATCACTCTCATTTTTCACCTCTTCTGATGTCACTGTTTCTAGTCTAGGCTCAAATGCAACAGCAGACACAAGTTTTGGGACATATCCAAGATACCCAACATGATCTGCAAGTGCAGGGTGCACGCGAAGTAATGACACCAATGCAGCAGAAAGAAGTAAGGGAAGTTCGGGGTCAACAGCTTGTCTATCATAATTTGTGGCGGCAATGGATGATAGATATTGATCCAATAGGCCTTCCAAGAATTTTCTTGGATTTCTAAGGGGAAATTTAGGATCCTTTAGGAAAAGCCTGACATAGATTCCACCAACCTACATAACGAAGTACACATACATTTACTGTGGCATTCACTAAAGTTATCAACATATTTTATTTTGTAGTCTTTTATTGATTTTATTTCTGAGATAGTATATACCTGTGGTTCATCTCGCATTTCCTGCTGTCCAGTAGCCTGTTCAGGGACATCCCAGTCAACTACATGACCTTTTATCTGTTCACGGAACAATTCTGATGCCATGGTTGCAATCTGTGCAGATAAAGATGCTGCCATTGCTGGTGTCCACACAAGTTCCGGTGTTTCTGTTGTTTGTTCAAGGGAAGATACAACTGCTTCACCAGGACCATCCCTGATCACAGATACCAGGCCATCGGGAAGAAACCTTGCTAGTGTTATAGCAACTCTAGGCCCGTGCATTGGCTGCCCAAGAAGCTTTCCCAATAAAGAGGCTGCTGCTGCTCTTTGCTGCAAGGGAACATCCTCTGCGTACAATGACTTGTTCATCAATGAAATTTGATCCCAAAAACAAGTAAAAAGGAAGAGGGAAGGAAAGGTCATTACTTTGCAAAGGTAACAGAAGCTCAAGAATATAAACCACACCACCATGTTTAGCAGTCGCCCAAGCAAGTTCTTGTGTGCTTGCCAAAGCATAAAGAACATGAAGGACTCCTTCACGACAAGTTGGAGATGTGTGAAGCATTTGTAGTAAAAGGAGAAGACTAGAACCATCTGCAACCATAGCCTCCAAGCAAGAAGCACAGGTAGTTAAGAGAGATAAAACATCCAGGCAAAGCTGAGGAATGTTGCTTTCCGAAGCAACAGCCACGGAGAAACATCCAAAAAGAGGTAGTAACTTCTCTTTAGTAGAAAATGTTGATGCCAAACTTGGATTACTTGTCAGCAAATTCTGTCCATGGAAATTGAGAATTGTCAGATCTATTCACTAAATTTAAACACCAGTTATAAAATTAGATCATGCACCTTAAGTGAAGTCAATCCAAACTGAAGATTCTTAATCAACTCTAGTTCTTCCCTATCAGCTAAATTTCCATCGGCGACTGTTGAGGAATCATCGGGTAGGAATTGTCCATTAACTGATAAATCAGAAGCATCAGTTTGAATCTCAGCAGTCCTTTCGAATGGGTTGTTGGCAGCATGCTCATTTATGACATCAGAATTTAAATCTTGACTGTGCACAAGAAGTGATATGAACTCAATTAGAGCAACACAGAATGCTTCAGGCTCACTGATCTCAGAGTCTGGCTGATCATTGTAGACTCTCAAGTAAACATTGCCGACAAACAGTTCCTTGGACAGTGCATCATATGAAAAAGCAAGTGAATCTTTGAGGTCATATGAACCATCAGGCCCCACACTAGCCCGCTGCTGATCAACAAACTTCAATAGCTCTGCTCGAGTTGAAGAGTTCCAGATAATCTACACCCACAAGATATTTTTGGAGAAAACCATTCTTCAAAAATATTTATTTTTAAACTATATCTGAACATTACCATTGAATTTCAAAGGCCTATGAAATATATTGGTTCAATCAATTTAAAAGAAACTTCACCAACATGAAAATCATTCAAAAAAATTTTCCAATTTTCTGTACACCAGGAGTACTATAATGGATGGATTCAGAAGTTAACTGCAGTTCACCATATGTGGTTTGTAGTTGAAAACACCTAAATTCCAGAGGATTCATTATGTATATTAAAATCAGGAAATATACTCAATGCCATCTTGCAGGTTCCTACAGACAGCAGAAATACATAACCCTAATACTCAACATTCAGTTGCTTCCTAATACTTCGTGCACACTAATTTTAATATTTCTGATTTATCCAAAAGGCACTCCAAAATAATGAACAACCAACACTAAGTCCTATCCTAATATCTTCTAGAGGAAGTAAATTGTCCAAACTTGGAGAGAAGCTCATCTGAGGAGCTACTTAAGACCTGTAGAACTTTAATTCTGAAAATAGCAAAACAGATAATTAACTGAAAAAATCAGCTCAACAATTGAAAAAAAGAATGAAAAGGAGGCTATCAAAGCTCCTAAGTCATGCTCAAAAAGAATATTGCCATGCACTGTTAAATAAACATGTTCATAAACTTAGTACAGAGCTCTAAAAGCTCAAACTTGTACTGCAACCAAGGATTATCAGCAAATAAAAACCAAAACTGTGCAGAAGTATGTTTAGGGATGTCAGCAAGATTTTGTCTTAAACATCACACCAATTCCTCCCTAATAATAGTTTTTTGAAAAGTTTATGCCTGGATAGCTTATTAAGTAGTAATAAAATGCTTAATAGAGACATTCTGCTTATGATCAGCAAATAAAAACGAACACTGTGCACAAGTATGTTTAGGGATGTCAGCTAGATTTTATCTTAAACATCACACCAATTCCTCCCTCATAATATTTTTTTGAAAAGTTTATGCCTGGATAGCTTATGAAGTAGTAATAAAATGCTTAATAGAGACATTTTGCTGAGATCAATAGAATTTACCTCCGGAGACTCCAGGTTAGTGTTTAACTTGGAAAGCAAGTCCTTTGGCACTTGATCTTTCAACATGCTTGCAAGTTTAGGAGTTAGCAAAGCTCTGAGGGCATCAGCTGCAGCTGCGTTATAAGGTGTCTGACTCCCATCAGTGCACAACCCACTAAGTCTTGATAAGGCCTGAGATGCTCGTATAGCATGCATATTCTTAGCAATTTGAACACTAGAGCCAACATTAGGTGACTCACTCTTATCAGATTCCTCAGCAGTTGAGTCATACTGGAGCAACAATGGCATTAGGTACCTAGACGGATTCAAGATTAAATGCGTTGAGAAAAAACACATGAAACTTCAAATAAACAGCAATGCCATAAAGTATCAATTTCACTGTTAAAAAAAAAAAAAGAAGAAGAAGCTGGGACACACATCAAACCTATATTGTCTTTTGATTCAACAGAAGAAATATATTAGAACTAGAATGACATAAATTGCACAGGTAAAGTTCCAATAACATCTCTAACTCATGAATTGAGCCTCCTAACAAACAAACTCAAACTGCATAGAGAGATATAAAGTTCAAGTTTGACTTAATACACTATGAAAACAACAAATTTCTCAAGGTAATTCACTAGATTGGCACTCAATTCCTTTCTCATAGCTTATCTCATGTAAATCAACTTGCTAAATCATTCTCTGTTAATGTCATTCAACAAGTCTGATCTTTCTTCCAACCTACAAAAACCTAATAATGAAACTAATTGTTGCAAACAGGCAAACAAAAAAAATATATATATTGGCCATTCCACATTGATTGATCGACAGGTAAGGTATGTCTTAACCAAATGCCTGCCTTAATAACGAGCAGCTGTCTTAAGGAAAATAGTTTGAACAATTTCCACGCAGCAAATGGCTTTGAAGAAAATCACATATCCTATTATGTAAAATTTAGTTAGTAGTCAACTGAGAATGTATATAAGAATCATGTTAAGAAG
>JAOXYD010000136.1:493914-505867 GCA_028565735.1 Pinacopodium congolense | reverse complement strand
CAACACAAAAATCACATAAAAAGAATACATTCTAGTTAAACACTTACTTGAACTTCAAAACTCCAAATTTCTATTTAATTTCGATCTCGTCTTTATCTAATATGTCCTCATTACTACTTTATAAAAATATTTATTAAATGTAATAAATAAATAATAAACTTGAACTTTTCTAATTTACTAACTATTTTCAAAATTTTCTGGATTCTCAAAATATTCTAAAATCTACACATTTCTCACCTAACTCCTCTAAAATATCTAAAATTACCAAACTATTCATAATTTTTTTCAAAAATCACAATTCCCACCCAATTTCTCTGAAATTACAAATATACCATTAAATTTTATTTTATTTTATTTTTTCCTTTCTCCCTCTATCATCTTTTTTTTCTCTCCTCCCCTCCTCCTCTCCCATCACCCCTACCTCTCTAATTCCTTCTTCTCTCTTTCACTCCTTTTTTCCCCCTCTTTTCCTCTCTTGTTGGCATGACTCGCTTCATCATCGCCCATCCTCTTCTCTTGGCTGTCCAAAACGTTACTCTCTCTTCCCTTTAAATTTGTCAAAGTTTCTTTTTCCAAGACAAATCACAAAGAAAACTTCACCATACCTTACAATAACCTTACAAAGCACAAGAAATTGGAAAGAACTAATTAGTTCTTAAAGAAACATAGAAAATAATGGAGAAGAGAGGATGTTGTTAACTATAAAATGGGAAGAAGGGGGAAAGGAAGAAGAAGAAACATAAAGTAAAACCTAAACTAAGATGGGTCTATTTTTTGGGCCGGGTCATATTGCTTTTGTTGGGCTTTTGGTTGGGTTTTGGAGTTTTTCTTTTCTGGGTTTTACATTCTTAGGTTCTTTTGTCTCCTACTGCACCATTCCTCAATTTTATTACAAAACAGATTATAGATGAGTAAGCTCATACATTGATAATTGAGGGAATTAAAGGCCTTTAGTTCAATTTATTATTTATTATTTATTAAAAATATAAAAATAATATAAGTTATTTTATTAATTTTTGTACATTTATTTTTTATTTTTATATAGTTTTATTAATTTTTGTACTTTTTATTAATTTTTATATGTTATTTTCATCTATTTTTGTATTTTAAAAAATAAAAATTAAAAACAAAACCTGAAAAATATTTCCATTTAAATATTTTAGGTTTATAATCTTACGTAAATAAATAGTTTAAAGTTTTTAAATAAAAATATTCTCATAATTAGGTCAATGAAAATAAAAATATCAAAATAATTTTAAAGTGAAATAATAATAATAATGCATCGATTTATTTTAGTCTCTCTAAATATATTAAATTAATATCTTTAAAGTGTTTTTTTTAATTAAATCAATTAATAAAAGGTAGAAAAAAAGTTACAAGTACTTTAAAATTAAAGGCAAAAGATATAATCTGCCCTTTAGTATTTTTAAAAAGATTTAAATTACTCCCTAACGTTTATAAGGGTATCAATTTGCTCCTTAATGTTTGTAAAATGATGCATTTTTCTCCTTAATATTTATAAAATAGTATAAATTGCCCATTTAATACTAATGTCATTAAAGTTTTGTTAATGACTTTTTTAATTAGTTAATGGTTCATTTATAGAATATTCATAAAATTTATATTTATCTAATAAGATCTTAACAAAATTAATGTTAAAGGAGTAAAATGTACTATTTTGTAAACGTTAGGGATTAAGATGTATCATTTTATAAACGTTGGGGGGCAATATATATCATTTTATAACGTTATGAGGCAAATTATATCATTTTACAAATATTATGAGGTAAAGTGTCACCTTTAAAAATGGCCAAATTAAATCATTTCTTCAACGTTACAAGTTAAATTGGACCTTTTGCCAATACCAAATAAACACGTGGATTATAGAGAAGCCCACCACGTAAACACCACAGACGAACGAAAGTTAAAGAAAGATCAAACAAAGAGCTAATCTTCACTAATCAACCAATTAAAGAAAATTGCAAACTAAACGCACTATACTCCTAAACTCCTGCAAGTCCCCTGAGTTGGTGAATCTGGATCTAATCGTTAGATTGGAGGTCTTGCTACGCTTTTTTATATTCCTCAATTTCTGACGATTAGGGTTGTTGTAATCGATAACCAATCTCTGCTTGAAAAAAGCCTGCTTTTCACATGTTTCTCTGGACCATGATCACATCTGTGCTTCGTATCTATGCTTCTCCATTTAATTCCCTTATCGAACAAGTAACTAACTTGAATCTCTTCAATTTCTGCTTGTCTCTTATCATAGGTTAAGGAGTAAGCTACTGTCTTAGTTCGCAGGATCTAGAAGGGGGTTAGCAGATCACGTCTTCGCTCTTCATCCAGAAGTCCACTAGATTGGTAACTCCCATTAATTGCCCTCTTCTGATTATTTTCCAGAGAAATTTGATAGTAAATCTTAGATTTAGAGTACTCATAGAGGAGAAGCCTAATAGACTTGAATTTTATTGCTTATTTACCCCCATTTCAAGCCAACTTGATTCTTAACTGCTTATATTTGGTGTTTAAAGGCTTAATTATGTGTTTAAATAATTAACATTGCAGATGGAAGCCAAATATCTAAGGAAATCTGAGAATGATTGTTGAAATTCTAGATTTTGGACTAAAGCGGCGGGTGCTTGATGACCGCCACTTTGCTCTTCATGCCGCCGCTATACTCCCACTTCTAGTGACATAAATGACGATCTTATAAGGTACCATTTTACTCCTTTTAAGTGTCATTTTAGTAGATGTCTCCATATTTTAAGTTGAATCACTCATCCTATTGGCTGTAACTTGTCAACTTACTTTCCACTTGCAGCAGACCTATAAAAGGAGAGCTAGAAGCCAAAAATACAAGCTTTAGAGAGAAAAGAACACGAATTTGAAAGAGAAATTAGATTTAGCTTGTTATAGGGTTATTTTCTCTTGTTCTTCCACTGTTTGATCTGATTTTGCAGATTTTAGTTAATGTTAGTAGATTGTAAAGACTTCTACACGTGATTCAAGCTTGTAAACATGTTTGTGGCTAATTTTTGGTGACTTCTAACTTATTTTTATAGATTAAATCCATCTTTCCTCTCATTTGTGCAAGTATATGATGAGTTTGATTGATTTTATGCTTCAAATGAGTAGCTAAACGCATTAAGGGTTGTAGATTGGTTCTGAAATGATCTAAGAATGTGCTAAATGGGTTTGAAAGCATGATTGGAGGTTGTCTTTTACTTATATAATGAGATTAATGCTTATTACTAATATGAGAAACATATTAGGATCCGAGAAATCTACCTAATATATTGGACAAATCGATAAGTAATCTGATTTAAATCATTGCATGAACAAACTATGGTTTATCTTGAGGGCCATAATATGAAAATTTAGATTTTTTAGGTTAAGTTTCTTATACTTTATGCCTAATGCTTTAATAATGATGCATGACCAACCTTCATCTCAAGTTATTAGAGAATGAGCTTAGTCTTAACCATAGCTAAGCTTAGAATCAGAGAAGTGGCCCTAAGACATCACTTTTAATCATTAATTAATTTAATTGGATCATTAAGGCAAATTCCATGACCCAGTTATCCATAAGGCATCCATTTTCATTAACTAAGTTATTCTACATAAATTGGTAGTTTTAAGTTTATTCAGTAATCTTAGTTTTCAATTTTAAAATTTGTTAAATCTCTAGATAATTGTGATCTAATTTGGGCCTAGTACTTGCAATTTAGCAGAATTCCCTGTAGGAATGATACTTGGATCTAAAATACTCCATATATTACTTGTAATTGGTACACTTGCCATCAGAATTAGTTTGATTGATTTTTAATCAAAAGAAAAAATTGTGAGTTAAAATTAAGTTAAATTGAATTGAATTGGCATTAGTATAAACTAGCCCAACAAAGCCATCCTTTTTAGGCTCTCCTTGAGTTCAAAGGGTAGGATGCTCTTCTAGAAGGTACCACTTTTGCCTGAGTTCTATGCTGTATTTGATATGTACTGTATGAGAAATTGTGTGCAGTCTAATATGAGATATAAACCAGTCTAAGAGAAACTCTTTGCTTCTGCTATGGTTTTTGAAGATTCTATAATTCCTTTCCTGCCAAACATTATAGATCACATAGGTTACAGCTGTGTTGATTAGAATTACATCGCCTTTTTTGTTTTGCTTAAGTTTAGTCCACCAAGTAAGGTATCCATTCCAGTCTACTAAGGTAGTATGGCAGTTACAAAGTCTTAGGATATTTCTCCAAATAAATGAGGTATAGGGACAAGAGAAAAATAGATAGTCACTAGTTTACACCCCATTATGGCACAACTTGCAATAAGTAGGAATGTTAAGGAAACAGGATAGTATGTCCAAGGAGTACAATTAGCCAAATATTCTTATTAGCGATCAAACTTTTTGGAAAATAAAATAAAATTTAAGAAACCATTTGATATTACTTCTTTTTTTGTTATTTTTTGTTTATATTTCTTATTTTTATATTTCTATTTTAAATAAAAAATGAAAACTTATTTTATTGAAATCTATAATAAAAATAAAAAATATAATTATTTTAGATTTATGTTAAAATTAATTTAATTATAACAATTAAATATTAAATAAATTTAATTTTTTAGACTAAAATATTCTTATACACCTTAAATATACATTATTAATCAATAGATTATATTAATTATTTATTTTAAAATTTTTGTTTATAAAATCTATTTTTCAAATGTAAAAAAATAAAAATTATCTTATTTTTCTATTTTATTTTATTTTTTGATTTTATAAATAAAAAATATAATTAAATGCATTTTTCTTTATTTTTCTGTTTTTGAAAATAAAAATACAAAAACAAGAAATACAGCCAATCAGCCTTAAGTTTAAATAAAACTATCATCTAATTGCATCTAATAATTATAAGGATGTAATTGCTAGGGTTATTCTATTTTGAATGATATTAATATGTAATTTCATAACCTTGAGCTACAATTATAATGTACATATTTTACTTTATATAATACTATATGTTTATAGCTTTTGGGGTGACCAAAGTCTAATAGTTAATTACTTGGAACTTAATAGCTTAATTATAATCTCTCTTTTTTTGGTGGGTGTAAGTTTCCAACCTTTCTTCACAAACCATGTTTCACGTAAAACAGGCTTTGAACATTTCTTTCATGTAAACAAGAAAACTCATGCAAACTAGAGAAAAAGATCGATCTTTTATGAAGTTTTTTTTTCCGAAATTTCAAGAAAGAATCAAAACCCACCTCAAAAAGATCCCGGCAAACAAGAATGGACGATGAAAAAGACGAAATCTTGATTAAAATTTGATCTTTTATTATTATTATTATTTTGTGTACATATTTTGCCTACAAATGCCTGTTTCAGACCCCACCTCCGGTCGCTTGTTTGTATGGCTAATCGCTTCATTTTTGTTCATATGCATCACCGTCGGCGGCGGTTGTCTCATAGCCTACGTGGTGCTTCCTCAAGATCATCCAAATCATTGGCTTCCTGTTGTTGGTGTGACTCTCGTTTGCCTTCCATGGGCGTTCTGGCTGTTCACATGCTTTTATCGTCTCATTTCCAGGCTCTGTGGATTCAGGGTTAGTATCGGCGGCGACGGTGGTGGTGGTGGTAGTAAGAGAAAGGGTGACGAGCAGGGTATGGCGGTGGAAGAAGATGGGAAGAACGTTCAATTTGGAGGAGCCATGGTGCTCGGAGAAAAAGACGACGGGGGAGGGAAGACCAACGGCAACGTTCCGGCCTTGTCGATGAGCAGTTCAAGCAACGACATGTCTTCTGTTGTTTCTGACGAAAGCGAAATGCCATTGAACTCATCGAAGTTGGCTTCTTGATTGGGAAATGTTTATTATATAAGTTACAAGAAGGGGGTGAAAATGGAAGATCATTAATGGAGTTTGACAGGTGACAGCAAATTGAACGAAGAAAAAGACTGATATCATATCATATGATTGATCAGGAATTCATCACCAGGAAAGCCATGCATTGTTTCATGCAGCTTCGACAGAATTTTTTTTTTTTGGTAATCACTAGTCTCTATTTGTAGATTATATACATCAAGTTCTTCCTTACTGGACGAGATTCATGGAGTTGGCTCCATTTTTGAGATATTATTATACTTTTACACAAGAAGCAACTTTTCTTTCTTCTTTTTATCATTTTTAGAAGAATCGACTATTAATCTATTTCTCTTTTCAAAGTTAGAGGTCTCTAATCTTTTATGTTTTTCTTTCTTAGATATAATATATTGAAGAATAATTCCATAATCAAACATAACTTCTCAATATTCCATTGGAAATTAAAAAGATCAAAACTTTATTGAAGAATGTAGAAGGCAAAGAAGAAACAAAGATTGGTTTGCTTGGAAGTTGAAAAAGATTGGTGCTTTAAAGGGAGGGCCTTCACTATAGCTTGAAAGATACTGATTTTTGCAGTTTGTGGCATTAGATGATATTTTTCTGGTGGATTGGAATTTGGGGTGGGTCTGAATTTCTAATCTTCGGAAATTGTTTTAGTTTCTGGTTGTGATTTTTTTCCATTTAATCAGACTTCTCAGCAATTTTTCTTTCACGGGTTTCTTTTTTTTTTTTGTTGATGAATTTTTGGGTTCTTAGAAGAAATAATTAATCTGTGTGATGATCTGAAAATGGTAATAACCAAAACTGGGGTTTGCATATGGAGGTTTTGGTCTCTGGTGTCTCTGGTTTTGCTTAGAGATGGAGAAAACTTTCTCCCAACTTTCTGAACAGGAAGAGCATCTTAGCTCTATTGCAGCATTGTTCAGTCAAAGTTCAAGTCATTCTACTTCCTCAAGCCAAGCTCTTCGCATCGCCAATTGTGTCGAACAGGCATAAATAGAGTGTTTTGAGGTATCTTGAAAATTATTTGGTGGTTTCTTAGATAGCCGCAATTCCGCTCGATTTATTCAACTCCTGCTAAATCATCATCTATTGGAAAGGCTTTCAAAGTCTCAGTTCAGCAGTTTAGATAGAAATCCTAGCAATTTGCAGAGTTACAGCTTTTCTTTTATAATATTTTATTATAATTCCACTCAAATTGCTTGTCTTCCTTGTCTCTTCAGGACTGATGAAACCAAAATTTGATGCTACATCAGAGGTTGTTTATTGTTGCTTACAATTTTCCCCTAAATTTCATGTGTAGATGCAATATTCTTCTACAAGCTGCCATTGACAAGCCTTGTGGTCTCACAGAACTTTAATTCTCATCCACATGTAAGTGATTTTCAACAATTCCTATATGACTTCAACAAAAGAACAACATATGATAACCGTGTAATTCCAGTTCAATAACAAAGTAGAAGTCTGAAAAATGGAAAAACTTTACTCTGTTGTGTCCTACCGATCTCTGCATCAACTGAAATTCATCATCCTGGTTAATGTTAAGAAATATACAGAAGAAATTAAAGAGAAACAAAAAACAAACAAAAACACAGATTCTTTACAAGGTTCGATAATCTGGTGTTATTTACGTTCTTGAGAACAGATTGGCTATATTTCTTTCATTCAACAAATGTAAAGAATAGGGCATATTAAGTTTTTATAAAGCCCTACATTTTGATACAAACATATCTCAGTTTTTCTAACTACATCAGCCATTAAAGAACGAATTACAACGATCTCGTTTCAAACTGTCGTTAAGCTTTTATCCTAACTGCAGACTACAACGGTGGTACACAAGGACATTAATGACGCCGTTGAACGCTGCCGACAATCTTTTGTCATTGAAGTTATACCATAACACAGAGGCGTTGTTTCTCCACTCCCAACCTATCTCATCATATCTCAACACATAACCAAGGAGGGCAGATATTGCCACTCCACTACACTCCATTCCACTTAAATATGTGCTATAACAGTTAAGCTTATATAAGAACTGCCTAAAAAATTTTACACTGCAACACAAGAACAAAGAAAAGCTTTGTTGTATCATATCTTACAGATGTATCATCTCCTATATGGCTTTAAGTGATAACCCTGAAACTCTGAACCAAATGTTATGGACTCTTCATCAAGTCTCTTTTTCAATCTCCTCCATGTCCTGAGCATATCAGATTGTATTAGACCTCTATAAAGCGTCTCAAAAGTAACAGTCTGAGGAAGCAGCCCCTTCTCTATCATCTCCACAAAAAGTTGACAGGCTTCCTTCCATTTCTGTTTATGGCACAGCTCATGAATCAAAACTGTGTATGAATCTAAGTCCGGACCCGAACCATTTGCTTTCAGATCATTCCATATCTCATTAACAATCTCCCTTCGATTCAACTTCATAAACATCCCCAACAGAATATTATACGTTTGCAAACTTAACAAACATAGACCATCTTCCTTAATTTTCCTATACAAATTCAATGCACTCTCTGCATCCTTCCTCCCTCTATACTCCTTAAAAAAGCAGTTGTACGTTGCAGCACTAGAACTAACCCCATTTCTCTCCATCTCACCAAGCAACTCCTCCGCATCATCAATCCTACCACAAGAACAAAGACACTTCACCACAGAAGTATATGTTGCCACTGTCGGGCAAATCCCCTTCTGTTTCATGAAATTCAACTTTTCCAGTGTCAACTGGGGCATATGTGCACGACTATACACGTGAAGCACAATAGAATAACTCGTAACATCAGGTTCAATACCTCTTTGGCGCATTTCATCGAGCACATTCTCTGCCAGCTTTATAGTCCTCTCAAACCTCATGTCTGGCTGCAACTTAGCTCTCCTACATATCCCGTTTAACAAAATATTGTACGTAACGACATTGGGTTCGATCCCTTTCTCGGTCATTTCGTTCAAGAATCTCTCTGCCATGTCAATCCTACCAATTTTGCACCACCCATATATCAAAATCGTATACATCCTAGCATTAACCCCGAGCCCACTTCTCCTTCTGTTGAAAACCTCGACAGCAACCTTCACATACCCGTATTTACACAAAGTATCGATCAAGAAACAAAATTGGGCGTCACCCACAACCCCTTCAACAAAAGTCCCCATATCATCAAACGCCCGAACGGCTTGTCGCGTAAAACCGGCGGCAATCAGTCTGCGAACGAGAATAAAGAACGTAAGACACGTGGGTTGAATACCCTTTTGGTCCATGTCGATGAGGAGCTGCCAAGCGACGTCGAACTGACGGACTTTGGAGAGAATGTCGATGACAAGATTGTAAGTTGTGGAAGTCACGATGTTATTTATGCAATATGGTAAAGAGAGGGAGTAGTGGAAGAGGGAAAGAGCGATTTTGGAGTTGTGGTGGAGGCGGAGGAGGGTCTGGTGGAGGAGAGAAGGAGAGAGGGAGATGCCGTGAAGCTGAAGAGAAGCTTCCATGGCGTGAAATGGGTTGTGGTGATGAAGTATCAATTGGGCCAACAAGTCTGCTTCTTTTGAGGGCTCGAGTGCAGGGAGCTTGGCATCGTACGTATACTGATTAATAATGGAGTTGGGATGATCTTCAAAGAAGGGTATCGATGAGCAGAGACGAACAAGAGATGACGCGGAGGAAGAAGACGAAGCTGGACGGGTTTTGAGTAACAGCCTAAGCATGACTTTGGCTGCTTGAATAACTAATTGTTAGAGGTGGAGAGTAGTATAAATAGGTAATTACTTCCTAACTAATTTTATTAAAATATATAATTTACGATTTATTACTAAACACAACAATTTAGTTAATATAAAGTTCAAAAATAATGAAAATAAGATTTATTTGAGTTTTGTTACCCGATATTTTGATTATTGGTTTGATCATTAATTGAAAATAAAACTTTGGTTGAGTTTTCTTTATTTTTTCTTTAATAGTGTATATGTTCAATCAACTTAATAGCATATATCGGTCAACTTACCTACTATTGATCGACCGATAGTCTGTTAAGTTGCATTTTTAGTTTTCATGTTATGGTTTTCATTTTATTTCTCCTCTGTCATTGCTTTCATCCCAGTTGCTCTCTTTATTTAATTTGTAAGTGTTTTTCTACAAGAATAATTGTTCTTAATCCTGTATGATATTTATGTTTAGAAGTTGAAAGTTTAAAATTGCTCTAGATTGTTTTAGATGTACTTTATCGTAGTGATGCTTTTGGATTGAACATTCTCTAAGTCACATCATGTCTTGTATTAGAAATCATGAATAAAAATGCTTGAATATAATTTCTTTTAGTTTCTTATTCTCATGGAGTATGTGTTAATTGGTTAAGGAATGCTTTAAATGACATTCTATATGATTTGCTTTTGCCTAATTAGGCAATTCGAAACTTATGACTTGATAAAAGCTTTATATAATTATTTTGAGTGTTTCTTGGATATTTAGATGCTTTATGATTTACGTAGCTTGCTCTTGCACTTGTAAGTATGTTTTGAAGCCTTTTTTTAGCATATTTTCAGTAATCATGTTTTCCGAAAGTTTTGATCCCTCTCATATAGTTTAAAATTTCACACTTGCATGTTGAGGACATTTTGATCAATTTATAAAATTGTAAAAAAAAACATTTTTTTGATTTCCCAAGTTTCCTAGAGTTTTTTTTTAATTTTTTTTCTAAATTGTTTAAGGTTATTTGAGTTTCTTTAAAAATATTTTTCCAGACACACCTAAACTGTCACTATTTTTCTGGTCTTGAGTTAATTGCATCTTTTGATTATATAAATCAGTTTTAAGTGCGCAAGCATGTTGTTTTTAGTTTTTTTATGCTCTTAGGATTATCTAGGTATTTTTTATCTTGATTTTGGAGCACTTATATCTTTTGTTTAAGGTCTATATTTTCAGAATTCTTAAATCTATCCAGATTTCCTGCACTTACTTTCATTCATATATTTGAGTATCTAAATTTGAATTTTTTGCTTCCAAATTATAGTTTTCTATTTTTTTTAAGTCCTAAGGAGATTTATTGGTTATTTAACTAAAATTTTTTGGTTTATATGGCTATTTAAAAGTATTAGTTTTCTTAGCTATCAAAATTTTCTAGATTTGGATTAAGTAAACATTTCATATTGTGTTTCATTATCATGCAAGTTTTTGTGTGCATCAAATTTGTCATATTAAGTTTGTTTAAACTTTCATTTTTGTGATTGATGATTCATTCAATTAGTGAAAGTATTGGAGCCCTTAGTTTGATTATTTTTTAAGTGAAACACATTTATAAGTATCTTTAGTTACTTAAAAAGGGGGGCCCGATGTGCCTCGAACTAGTCAAAATTCTCCTGACTAGTAAACCATACTGGGTCAAAAGCCAATCGCTTTCTCCTAGGCACCATTTGATTATAATCTGTTCAAAATAATAGGCACAAATAGGTCGGAAATCAATACAAAAATTAAGAAAATTTTTCGGCAAGAGTCGCTGGAATATTCCCTTTTGACCGGAATATTCTTGATTTTTCGGCGATAATGAAATGGAATAAACTTGGTACCAAACTAAAGCTAATAAAATTTCTAAAACAATGGTACCAAAATCTAAGCAAATAGAGGCCTATATTACGAGAAAATTGAAAAGAATATCTTAGGGGAGAAAAAAGATTCAAAACTTGCATAGCAGATTCTAGAAAAATCTGTTGATTTTCTAACTAAATTGATGATAGAATCAAGTAAATGATAGAAAATGCGACAAATGGACACCAAGAACATCTAATTTGGTTAAGAATTGAGCAAGTTATCAGGGTTGAAAGATTGGGGGCGATTTTAGGGTTTCGGATATGTTGGAAGAGGAAGATGATGAACAGTGAAACTGCGTCATTTTATTGCTAGACGAGGGGTATAATGGCACCCTGTTCTTCATACAACGGTGTTGTTATACTAAGAATAGCCCGTCGTTATAGACATAGATTGCACTGCCTTTAACAGTGGTTGAACAGCCTATAACGGCAAGCTAATAGACTACCGTTTTAGGTCTGTTTAAGCCTTCCTAACTTTAATTTCAATCCAATTTTACAT
>JAOXYD010000136.1:463689-477189 GCA_028565735.1 Pinacopodium congolense | reverse complement strand
TAGTCATCTTTCTCTCTGTTATTTCCCTCAATTACTGATCTGTTTCACTTTGCAATTCCACTTCCTTTCCACCCCACTAAAACTTTATAGTACCCTTCATGTCATTGCATACTATATCTTCCAGCATCTCTAACTACTACACCCAAGGACCATGTCATGTCCACTAATGTCTAATACCAGTGCATTAGTAGTGAATTCAAATCCTCCCATTTTCTAGGTAAAGTTCCTACAAATCTTGTTGTAATGTATAGTTAGCCCACCTTCTACTTAGACAGGTGAGTTCACTGTCTCTTCCACCTTACATTCCTATAGTCTCATTGCCTTCTTATCCACAAAATTATGGGTGCTACCCCCATCAATTAATATATGCATGGTTCTCCTAAGGAAACTGCTTTGATTCTTCATCTAACTGTATTTAACTATGCTCAACCCAGCCATCGCTTGTAGTGTGATGTTGGGCACCACATTCTCCTCTCCTCCCAAGGCTTCTTCTTCCTCATCCTCTACCTCATACATGTGCAATATCTTCCACTTACACTTATGGCCTATAACATACTTTTCCTCACACAAAAAATAAAGGCCCTTTGCTTTCCTCTCAACAAACTCCTTACTAGATATAGTGCGTTGTCCCTTTAGGCTAAGGATAGATCTTTGATTACCCCCCAAATCTGGCATAGGCAAAAGCCCCTTAGTGTAATTAACTGAATTACTCCTAATTTGAACTTTTACTGCACTCCTTCCCCAACATTACAACACTAGCAATTCATGTTTCTTTGCTAAATCATAAGCTTGCTGTAAGGTTCTAGGACTTCAAACTCTCATTGGATATTCTATTTCAAGTTTGAGTCCTTAAAAAAAAAGCTAATAAGGTAAGGTTAGGGCATCACTAATCGATGGGAGAAGATATCAAAATCAGCACAATAGTCTTTAACACTTCCCTTCTACTTCAGTTTTTTAAGATCTGCCACTGGATCTTCAAATGTTGTCTCACAAAAATGTTTCTCCAGTGCCACTAGATACTCTCCCCACTAGGTGGGTCTCTAATCAATTTTTTAAATAAATACATCTTGTGCCAAGCTAGAATAACCTTTTCTAAGTGTAAGGCTACTAAACGGTCCTCTCCAAAGACTAGAAAATCCACCTTACTTGTGCTCAATGACATGGTGTATTGATTCCTAGTGAGCCCTTCAGCTTCCTGTCTCCTTGATTCTTCATTGTTCTTTAGTATTTATTCCTTTTGTAACAGCTGTGACATCTAGTGCTTCAACTCTTGGTTGTTCCTGTCATGCTTTAATTTCAACTTATGTATTGGGGTTCATAAACCTTCTTCTGCCATTCTTTAATCTTATGCTTTAGTGCCCTTTGTCATCTGAAGTTCCCTAGGCTCATCACTACTTTGATACCAAAGTTAATAAAGGTTAATTGGCGTGGACCTTAGAAATATTAATGGAGATGAATAGAAGTAAAAGAGTATAATCAGGAGGGAAAAATTCAAAGATAAAAGAAGAAGAAATTGAAAATTGAATTTGTATTCTATTATCTTTGTTATCGATCTCATCAATCGCAATAACTTTTTAACAAGAATCAAAGTCTAGATGTTGGTTATCAACTAATCTATTTCTTATATCTATATAGCTTGAATGCTTACTAACATAATTCAATATAGGTATATATGCCTGCATTTTATTTCTAGCTTCTCTCGTCTCTAGTCAGTTGTGTCCTTTGCTTCCTCTGTTTCCAGTTTCCACTAACCTCTAATTTCGATTCATATCAGATGAAGAACATAAATTCTTCATGCAATAGTAGTTTTGCAACAATAGTAGCGGCTTTCACAGTACCAAAAGGCAATGACACTAAAGGGATTCCATTGCTTCAACTTATAGAAGCCAATGCACAATCCTTATCATAAATATGCTTTCATCAGAAATTCCCATTGTTGCTTAGAAAGGTACACATTTTACTTGTTCAGGACTTCATTAGTACTATAAAAGCTTATAATTTTCAAAGTGTAGAGGCAAGGCTAGGGTTTCATCCTCCTAATTGTGTAATACAAAAACCCTAATAATGTTTGATCGAAAAAAACAAATATTAGAAGAAGAAGAAGAAGAAGAAGAAAGAATTTCAACGGAAGCAAGTTTCACCAATCTAGGGTTTCGTTGGTTGTGTTATAGCAAAATTTTAAGTAGTTCCCCTTCCTTTCCTTTCCTTTCCTTTCCTCTCGCCATAATAAAAAAATGTACCAAATTCACCATCTTCGTTGATTTTTCATAAAGCCACGACTTGAATTGTGTCTTGACTAACTATTCGACTTGACTTGGCCCGATTCAATCCAACTTGACCTGACTTGATTTTTTAACTAACCCAATCCATGACCTGCTTTTACTACTAATAAAAGTAAATAGTGGAACTGACTTTTAATCTTCCCATTAATCCCTCCCACAAGTTAGGCCCAAACTGCGCATTGAAACAAAAAATCCCTTATGGGCCCATATAATCCTAGTAAATCCAATCTAGCCTAACTTGACCTTACCCAACCAGATTTGAATTGACTTGACTTGAACTGGTCCCAAAAACTCGACCTAGTGTTAAAGCCCATCGTCATCTTCTTCGTCTCGTCTCTGAATACTAAAGCTTTTCAATAACTATTACTTCCTCCCTCCGTTTGATTTTGTTAGGTTTGCAAAGCTAAGGTTTTTGAAATTCTTTTTCATCAATTTCTTGAGTTTTCACTTCTTTACTCATAAACTGATTTTTCTGCGAGTAGGAACAAAGTTAAAATCACAAAATCAAGGAATGATTGATTGCAATACTGAATATTGTATTAATATTGGCATCAAATTTGAATTTGGTATGATAATACTAATTAATATCATATATTATTTTTAATTTTTAATTATAAAATAATTCTTAACTTTTATAAAATTTATAAAATAATTTTATAATATATGATATTGTAATTTTTAACTTTACTTTTTTCTAACATATTTTTACTTATAATACTAAATTTACCCCTTATATATCTTTTTATATCATGATAAAATTTGAATGTCTTGTTACCAAGTTAAGTAACATTAAAATATATTTATTTACATAATGTCAATAGGCTATTAAAAAGGTTAATAGCCTAATTTTTTTTAGAGAAATTAATATTTTGGTCAACTAATCAATAATTATAATTATTGATTGATCATTCATGATCGACCAATCTAGACATTAGTTGATTACTCATTAATCGTCTATTTATACACTAATTAACTAATGTAATAAAAAATTTTATTCATCTTTTTAAATTTTTCTTTGAAATTTTTTTAATTTTATATATCAATATTTCTATTTTTGACTGATACCAAATAGAACTAACCAATATTTTATAACAGTACATTATTAATAAGTAACATATTGTTTCCCAATTCATATGCTGCCAATATGATACTATACTCCAAGCTTTGGTAAATTGCTCAAGGAATTGTTCATGAATCCGACTTTAAAGTCAATAAGATTCAGTTGTTTAGATGTTCACAAAAGCCAAAGGTCCCTCTTTCCATTTTTTTCGCACAAGCAGCAGCACTCACTTGCACATCAAACTTTTATCATATACAGTACACAAATAAATTTCAATGAAATTCCATGGCAGTGACTTCAATGCAAGTATTTACAAAGAATATTCATCCGATTCGATGAACTAAGTGCCTTTTATCTCGTCTCAGTTGCTCGATACCACCATTAATGAAACCATTTCTCAGAAGGCTGTTAAATAGAAATGAAGAGGATGATGTTTTAAGAAAGTTGCACTTTGGCCCATGATCTTGTCTTCTGATAAAGTTCAGTTTGTGACAGTTGAAACAATATGAATTAGAGAGCAGAGATGCTGAGAGATCCCATATTAAGCACTCTAGGCAATATCTGTCAGACAAAATGGATCAAACAAAGGGTATCAGATTTTGAAGTGAATTACTTACGAGCCAAATCATTATCCCGAACTTTACCTCTCCTAATCGCGCATTAATCTTCAAGGGAACAAAGTCATCAGCCCTTGTTGCACCTAAATTTACAATTGCAGTTGCAGCACCTGCCTCCTGGGCAGCTCTGTGACATTCAATTTCCAGTCCTATTAGTGGAAGAACCAAAAGATTTGAAAGCTATATGCATTTGCTGCAATATTCCTGGTTAAAGAAAGGAAAGAAAAGATACTACACAAGTTTTGTCCGAATCTTTAGACCAGTATGCTTAATTAAATTGATGTTTCTGAAGCAGATTTTGCACTTGTAAACTTTGCTCTACTAAAGATATAACACTGATGTCCAACACAAGTAGTTTGAAAATAAAAAAGATTTGCTCTAAAAGATGGTTGCAGACTTGATTGAAAGGGAAATGTTGAGAACTATCAGCATGCAATACACTATTTTTTCTCTCAGCAATCAGAAGAGTTCTATACATGTCGTCAATCAAGAAAGACAATGTTACTAGTAACAAAATCCTGTATGTGTACAAACAATGAGAGATGCATTTAATATACCTGACGAGTCGATAAGCAGACATGGTCATCAGAGATGATCCTAGAACAAGAAAAGCATCACATTCTTTTGCAGCTTCGACTGCCTTGTCCGCTCTATCCTTCGGAACATTATCGCCGAAGAAGACAACCTTCAATAAATCATGTTAAGTATTATCATTAGAAATCTATCAGAAAAACTGATAACCACAGAATTTCAGAAACTTGAATTAGAAATATGTCTTTCCATGTGTTAAAAAGTAACCATTAGGTTTCTATGCATCTCTAGGCTGTTTTCAGCATTTAGAACGGATTGAAGGTGTGTCTGATAAAGTCGAATTACAATAAAATCATACAGTAAGGAATTCTTGGCTGCATAATGTCAGCTTTTTCGTGAACTCATGCTTAGTGCGTACAAAGTCATGGCCACGGGAAGTATTGAGCTAATCAAGAGAAGCCACAAATAAAATGTACCCTATCTGTCTTCCTATTCAATTTCCTTATCAGTGACCAACATGGAGAAGTAGCAATAACGATTTTATCTTGGATTACGTCCACAAAGTACAAAGAACACACAAAAAACCTGACAGGGTAACAAAGATAATACATAAGGTTTGAGCACTCCATTGCATTTTGGGCATGTAGGTATGCGAAAATCCTCCTCCCAGAATTTTTCATCAATCTCGATATCACCATCAGGCCTTTGTTTCATGCCAAAGCTCTTGTCTGATCCAGGTGTATCATAATCTAAACTTTCAATTGCTGCAGCCCACTGCAATTGAAAAAACAATATCTCAATTAGCCCTTGCAAAATCCGCATAGCAATGAATATATTGAATAAAGCATTTAAACCAAAGAACTAAAGTACAAAGAAAAAGAGTGGCAACAAAATTTTGCATATGAGTTGTGGCTACTTTAAGGTCTAATTAACTGATATGGCAAACATCAGGTAAGAAATTCAGATACTTAGTATTGAAAGACAATTGAATGGTAAATAACCAACCTTTGGATTGAGGGCCTTCAATTGATCCTGGAATAAGTTCCGACTAAATGAATAGCTGCAATCTATACAAATGACAATATACACGGTCCCGTGTAATTCCAAAGGGTCACTTCCTGCATGATGATGTAATCTGGAATAGGATATTGGTCAAACTATGCTTTGGGACCTTAACAGCCCACCAAAAAGGTTTTTGCCATACAAGGGAGAAACAGCTAGTTTAATACCTATCAACATTCTGCGTAACCATAAAATTAATCCGACCAGCTTTTTCAAGGGAAGCTAAAGCAAAATGAGCTGCACCAGGTTGAGCTGCAATAAACCTTCTCCATCCAGCATAACTCCTTGCCCAATACCGCCTGCGAGTGCGAATTGACCGGAGAAATTCCTGTTTGTGGCAATTTCAATAAAATCACAAATTTAGAACAATAAGCTTTTATTTATCTTATTTGACTTTTCATTGCAAGAGAAATAATTATGAAGTACAAGTAAACTTCTTTATAACTATATTGAATTGAAAAGCATTGGGCCCAACTCTTTGTTTTCGTCAAACAGTAAAAGGATAAAATCACAAGTTCCCCTTCCTTTAACATTATATCCTCCCTAAGTACTTTTAGAACTTCAGTAAATCAACTGCACTGATCACAGTTTGTAGAAGCATCTAACTTTCATCATCTAAAACTGGTTAGCCAAATAACTTTCAGATTATATTATCAGCTGCCCACAATATATGATATTTCCTACCTCGACCTGCCAGTTTGTCCTGCAGTGTCCCTGTTTTAGCCCCTTTTTATACAGTACATAAGCATAATTTAAACTTCACATGATACTTAAAAGGAACCAGAAATAGTGTCACATGCCTTCAGATCACCTGATGAGTAATTGGGCGGAAACCAGTGCTGTACGCTCCATTTGGGCTAAGAAAATAAGCGAAATACAAACGAAGTCAATGTCACAAATGTAAAGAAAGAAAGAGGACAAAAATATACTAACAACAATAAAGTTATGGACATAACACAAACTTCAAATGCAGTATTATAGATAATTAGTTTGAGTAGCAAGATTGATGAGTTAATGCTAGCTTATTAATTAAAGGGATCAATTGTTTGCTTTGTTAAGACTCTACAAGCTTATTTTTCCTATTAGCTATTTTGCTCTACCACACATCCGAACTTCTTGATGGATGCTGTTTATTTCATGCATATGGTACCAATCAGAACAATCCTCAAATTTTTCCCTAAAAAGTAGCAGCATTGGTAAGTATATAAAAGCTTGGCAGAATAACCAGAAGCTTCCAAATTTATATCTCATATAGCAGATAAGATGAAGCACCTTCTATAATCAGGAATTCCGCATTCCGTACTCATTCCGGCTCCAGTCAATACCATGAGCCTAGTGCTGCAAGAACATTAAAAGATACACACAGTTATGAAACATAGCATATCTTGGCACTTGGCACCAAAGAAATTCCAACAATCCTAAGAACCAAAAGATAACTGAACACAAGATTGACCTCTGATCCATAAACTGATACAAAAGATTGACATCATTAAAGCTTGGAGGTTCTGCATCAGGAATTATCTTCTTGTCCCTCAAGAAGCTTGAAGGGATTTTTTCTTCATTCCCAGATGAGGTCCCAGGAAATGAGATTTGACAAGATGACTGTACAAACTTTGCAAAGCCCTGAAAAAAAGCAATTCCTCTCCCTATAATCCACAAAACAGAAGGTACATGAGTCATAAAACAACATCTCGGGAAGACAATACAGAGGGTTATAAGCCATTCTTAATCACTCAAGCTACTACAGGTCAAAAAAGAAAAACATAACTTGCCTGTCATCACCTTATCCAGCACCCTCCTTGCACTTCTACAGATCTGCAAATTCCAATCGAAGAGCTTTAATAAAGGAAACCAACCAAGACAAAAATTTGAAGCAGCAACAGCAAAAGGTATCAGCTAACAGATTAAAGAAGGAAGGTTTCTCCAGCTTCCATTCCCAGTTTAGCTCCAACACAGAAATCCAAATCTATCTCTTTCTGGGTTTCACATTTGAGATGGATACAGAAAATTTCATAGCCTTTAAATTCCTCTTGAAAATATAAACTGAAGAAAAAAAAAAAGAAGAGGAAGTAGAACATACAGAGAAGGGTATATGAGAAGAGGAATGCAAAAGCATGGTGTGTTGTTGTTGAGAAATGTTGATGGAGAAAGCTGATATGTTGCAAACGGCGTAGAATGCGGTGGGAGGACAGAGCATCGGCGGAGCAGACACCGCTGGTCTTTGTCGTGTTATTGTTCCACGTTACAAGCTTCTCCACCAAATAGAAAAATCAAAGAAGGAAATATAGCTAGATATATAAAAAAACTACCAAAAATATGGATTTCCAATATAATATCCCAAGTGATATTTAATCGACAAGAAATCATCACTAATTAACTAATTTTAAAAAAAGAAAGAAAAAGAGAATTACAGTTGATAGATAGTCGGTAAATTCTGACCAATAGCCGCCAACTGTGAGCTTGCAGGAGAAATGTCCATCTCCAACTAGAAGCACACCAATAAAATTTCCATGGCAATGGCTACGCGGATATGTTACTGTTTCTCATACCAAAGTTCCTATCTTCAAAAGCATGACGGCTTCTCTTTTCCTCCTAGAACCTTCTCCTCCATTCCATTGCTCAAAGCTTCAATCTTTACCCAGAAACACAACGACCCATGTCAAGAAACTCAATTACCATGGCATTGTTTGAGCAAGAGGAAGCTTAATCTCTCAACTCTTGCGCTAATCTTAAATGGGTTATTGGCCAACATGTCTTTGGCTCAGGATTTGGAGCTTCAGAGGTACACTGATTCCAAAGAGGGTTTCACTCTTCTCAGACCATCTTCTTATGTTAAGGTATTTTTCATCCCCTCTCTTCTGTCTGTGTCTCTCTGGAGGCTTGTGCTTTTTGTATGGTTTAATGGCTTGTATGTTGAGGTTGCTGTTTTCCCAAGAATTGGGTTGTTTTTGTGTATGAATAGGTGGATAAAGCAGGAGCAACCGTTTTGTTTGAGGAATTGAGCAAAGGAAGTAACAACATTGGTGTTGTGGTGAGTCCAGTTCGTCTATCGAGTCTCGGTGAATTTGGGAGTCCTCAATTTGTTGCTGATAAGCTTATACAAGCTGAAAAACGCAAGGTAAGAATCTAGCAGCCGTTTTGATTAATAATGAATTTGCAAGAAGTAAAAGGTATAAGATGGGATGTGATGAGCTTAAGTTTAGATGTTATTTCAGGGTTTAAGCTTGAATGTCTTGTTTACTGCATTGTTGACCGAACAAATGCTAAAATCTAAGGCTTGTTCTTCTGCACAGGAAAGTACAAAAGATGTTGAGTTGGTTGGAGTGAAGCAGAGGTCTGGCCATGGAGGTTTACAAGTATATGAATTTGAGTATAAAGTTGACAGCAGTAGAGGTGGCTTGAAGAGGATCTTTTCAGCTGCTTTTGTTGCCTTCAAGAAACTTTACCTCCTAAATATTGCTCATTCTGACAATCTTGAGAATCCCCTTGACAAAAGTACAAGAATCACATTGGAAGAAGTACTTCATTCCTTTGATACATCAGATATGACATGATTATATTCATTTGCAGTTGTTTGATTGCTCGAATCCTATTATCTTGCATCGTTTAAGTGAAATTTTCACTTATTTATTTATTAATTTATCGCATTACTACTACTTTTATTAGCATGCTATATTTGTTTCTGCAGAAACCAGGGTAATAAAAAGCTTGGTGGTTTCAAGTTTTATCTAGAACTATCTTTTAACTCCACAGTACTGCAATTTGAGGCTGGAGAACTTTTGTTAATTATAATGAAATTCTGGTTATTGTTGGTTTCATCTAAATAAATTTAGTTTCTGCTTGGATTTCTTCTAAGACAGGCCATCAATTGCCATCAGTGGGGTGAGTTTGGAATCAATCCCAGTCCCTGGTGTGGCTTCAGAAGGTACTATTTTAGACTAGAAGAATTATTGCTTATACTGGCACTCTCATAGAAAATATACAGGATGCAGTTTTTGAACATCAACTACTGGCAACTATGTGACAACTTTATCCTAGAATAGGGAAGACACTAAGCAGCTAGTTCCTCCTAAATAAATCCAGGAAGTTGGGGCGGCATTGCTCCAATTGTGATTTCAATTCCTTATAATCTTTCACCCATAAAGTATAGCTTGAATTCTTTGCCACCACGTCTTTAGACACCTCCTTTCTTTCAACTAATGAACTTGCATATCTATCAAAATCATCAATCTTCTGCCACAGGAAAGCTAGAGCTGTAGGATCATTCTGACTTCTAACATTATCTAGCCACTCCCTAGCTTCTTCCACCTTTGCCCAAAACAAAGTGTCCTGAGTCAAGCTTGCAAAATTGTTCCTTTTGTAGTTATCCTCTATAGTTGCTCTCCCTTTCCACCATTTGTCAAATATATGGTACCTCCTTTCTCTTCCATGTTTAATGTAATGGCCCTTGATACGATGTGTCTCTGTCCTGTAGTACTCTGCAATGTCCAATGGTTCGACCAGGAGCCTATAAAAGTGGGATGCATTTACCCATTTTCTTCGTCTCCCGAAATCATGAGGGAGTTGGTTGTTTTCCGTCATGGTGATAACATTGTCCCAGAAACTGGCAAGCTTATGCCGATTCATATTGACTTTGGAATCCCTTTTCGAGGCTCCCCTTAGTTTGAAAGAGTCATAATATCCCATCTGGTTATCACTCAGGTCACATAATGATTTATACCATTCAATTTCTGCCCTGTAAGGTGTTATTTTGGATAGCTTAATAGACAGATTGGCACAGTTCAGGTTCGGTGTGCGACCCATTCGCCTGGCCAGCTTCAAGCAATCACTGGCTGGTTTTGCAGCTGGTTCCTATGAATAGATTCAAGAAGTTACAGGTCAGGAAGCATAAGGGTTGCCAAATATTCATTTGGTTATAGAAAATGCTACCTGGAAAGCTATTCCTGAGGACTGCAATGCCAGTGCAAGCCCTGCTTCATAGCTTGTTTCAAGCTGATCTTCCTTACTGAAACCTCTACTCTCCAGAAATTGTGAAGAAATTTTCCCTACATAGTCTCCATACTTGAGATGATCTTCAATGCAACAGCTTGGTGAACCCATCTGAAACAACACATGCATCAACTTGATTACAGACACCGCATTATCCACGCATATAGCTCCCTCTTCAGAGCAGAAGAAGTAATTTCCAAACGGCCTGCATGAACATGTTGTTGCACCTTCTCCAGAATGAGCCCCAAGTTCTCTCAAAACATGACTGAAGATTTCATCTTTGGTTTGATCATGAATCTGCAAAGCGTTCATTTTGACCATAGACAATTGCCAGATTGGTAAAAGGGAACGTAACTGTGGGATTATTGGAGCAATTGGGATCAATAGAAGTCTTGGCATAAGATCATATCTTGACACTAAATGGCAAAAATTGCCACCCCATCTTTCCCTGAGAATTGCTCCTGAGAGACCCTCATTTCCTAGCAATGGAGCTCCGAAAGTGATGCAGAAAATTGAAGCGCATGAATATGTTGATTGAAGACAAGAAAGGAGCCAAAGAGCACAAAGAGAAGCTGTGGTTCCTCCCACAGAATGACCAGTTACAACTATCGATTTGCTTGTTTGTAATTTCAGCAACACCTACATGCACAAGGTGTTATATTTTTCAAAGTCAATATTTACATGAATGATACTTTAGCTACCTAAACTTTGGCTAAACATGTTTTTATCATCAACACAAAGTTGCAGACTTTTTTACATAACATCATCTTAATAAAAAGTTTTATGGAACTATAGCATATGAAGCTCAAGTTACTGGCTAATTTAGGATTTGAGTAGCTGGAAATCAACTTTTACACAGGATTTCCTCTAAAATAATTACCAAAATGAGTGGTAGAAATCAAATGATTAGCTATAATAACTTTAACACATGGCCTTAAAGCTAAACAAAAAGGGATTCAGAACCCTTTTGTCTGAACAAGCCAGAAGCAAAAGGTCGAACTAAACATATGCACAATCATTTCAAGCATTTGAAAATGAAATACCAATTTTCATTGCTTAAAAACAAATTAAATTACCAACTTTAAGAAGAACAATATTGCTTAAAATTTGATACCTACCCTTCCACATTGACATGGGATTGGAAGATGAAATAGTCTCACCTCTCACCTAGTCAACAAATTTCATCTCTAAACCTCACTTTCGAACATTTTTTTTCTGTTTTTTGGCTGGTTACAGCCTATTTTCTAGTGAATGATAAGGACACACACAAGGTCTAGTCACTGATTTTGACTGTACATAAAAACAAAAGGCCATATTTTTCCAGAAGCAGTTAAAGAGTCATCTTTCATTCGGCTTGGACCACTCTCCCCCGCAGCCAAAAAGTTCCAAAAATTTTGTTTTCATGCGGGCCTTGTGTTTCTCTTTTTGGGATAGGTTGAAAAGCAAGAATGTACTAGGGTTTGTCTATAATATATGAACCAGGAATTTAGGGCCGTGGGATATTAATTTTAATTTTTTTTGTTATATTTTTTAGTTTCTTGTTTTGAGTTTTTTTATTAAAAAATTATTTAATTAATTGAAAATAAAAATTTATTCGAATGAAATTTATGATAAAAAATTAATTTAGTGGAAACAATTAAATATAAAATAAATTTAAATTCTTAAATCAAAGTATTCTTATACACATTTAAAATATATATTAATTAATAAATTATATCAATTATTTAATGTAAAAAATATATTTTTAAAACAAGTTTTCAAAGTATGAAAAATCACAATTTTTTTTAGTTTTTATTTCTGTTTTTATTTTTTAATTTTGAAAAGATAAAACTAAAATCAAATATAACAAATCGGTATTTTCTTTGATTTTTATATTTAAAAAATGAAAATTTTAAATTTTATAATAAGTTAATAACATGACCTTCCTAAATGAAAAGATGCTCCCTAATCACCTTTATTGTGTGAACAAAAGGCATAATCCTCCAAACTTCTTGTGGCCATCAATCTTCTATAGATAAGAAAAAAAGAAAAGCTTTGAGCAACCTTTTTGCTTTTGGAGGTCGTTCTTTAGTAAGTGCTATTTTTTATTTTTTATTTTTTCAAATTTTGTGTTTTAAAAATTTAAAAATAATAAATAATAAAAATGTTATCAGTAAACTAGTGTTTTATAGTATAATTAATGTTAAATAAGCATGATTATAGTGTTAATATAAGTTTCTAAATTGCCGTAAGAAACAAGGTCCAGGTCTTAAAAGTCTCTTGACGGAACATTAGGGCCATCAAGAACTCGTTCTGCAGATTGTTTCTTACGTCTTTTTGTCTCAAAACGACATAATCAAAGATCATTCAAAGATTCGTTTCCCTCATTCATCACAGCTAGCATAAGTTTCTACATTAAAAAAATAAATTAACGTATTTTTAAATAAATTTTAAAGACTAATACACTTAAATAAATATATATATAGTATTAAACAATCTGAATTAAAATAAAAAATTCTGTTTAATTCATCTTTTTATTTATATTTTTATGTATTTTTATATTTTTAAATTTGTATACTATTTTTTTAGTTTCCGTTCTTTATTTATGATTTTTTTTATTTTTGTTAAAAAAAGCATAAATTAACAACAAAAATAACAAATTTGTTATCAATTCCTCCTGCTTTAGTTTTTTATTCTTATTTTTTAAAACATAAAAATACAAAAAATTTAAAAATAAAAAATAGTATAAAAATAAGAAGATATTCCAACACTAATAAAAAAAAAAGAAAAAAAAAAGTACCAAACTGACTCACAATCAATCAAAGAAACACTAACCTGGTCTCTGAAATCTGGATTATTGTACACGGACAAGAAGATGTGCAAGAACCCATAATGCACCAAAACTGGCTCCTGCTCCTCCTGATCAATTTGAAAGGTTAATGGAGAGAAGATCTTTTCACAGTACTCTCCATTAAGTCGT
>JAOXYD010000136.1:400182-414294 GCA_028565735.1 Pinacopodium congolense | reverse complement strand
AAAATAATTAATAAATTTTTAATAAAATTAGTATTAAAAAAATACTTTATATTATTTTGTAAATGTTAAACAATAAAATAAATTATTTTATCAATATTAAAAAATAAAATAATACATTTAAAAAATTAGAACAATTTAAAATTTGTTTTAAATGTTAAAAATAAATTGTAACTTTCTCCTTTTTCTTGTAGCGTCAAAAGATTACATTTTTTTCTTGAACACCCTGTAATGTTGGAACTGGTAATGTTCAATAGGGCAACAACTACCAGTTTTGAGCAACATTAACCCATTAGGCAGAGACTTCTTTTTGCAGCTAAAGGGTATCATCAATGAAACCATTAACGCTTGTAGCTTAAAAAGGAAGGAGAAGACAATGGTTAAATGGTACCGTTGTGGACCAACATTGACCACTTTGGTAGAGACTCCTTTTTGCAGCTAAAGGGCATCAACAATGAAACCATTAATGGTTGTAGCTTGAAAAGGAAGGAGAAGACAATGGTTAAATTTCTTCGGTGACGAGTAAAGAGGGAGGGTTGGAGACTAGAATAGTGCAATTGTTTGTGATGAGAATTGGAAGAAACAGAGTAGAAGTCAGTGGTTAGTTCTGGAAACAGGAACATGAGCAGCTAATTGGAGTTTCTAACTTAGCTCGACAAGATCCCATTTTTCTTTATTAGTTCTTATTAAGACATACAGATAATGCGTTACACATCAACTTTAAGAAATGGGTCGCTTAGATTTGAAGTAGAAAGGTAAAGATGAAGTCCAAACATCAACCCCACCATTGTAGACATTTGTTGTTAGCGACCACCAACTTCAATGGATACATTTCTCCTACTCAGTGTTCTTCCTAAGGAGACCCATAGATAAAAAGGGAAATAATATACTCCTTGATGAGATAATGATTTACACATTAACTATGTGAAAAGGGTTGCTTAGGAAGTTTAGATTTGAATTAGAAAGGTGAAGATGAAGAGTCCACACACCATTTTAAATGTTTGTTGTTGGTGACCACCAACTTCAATGGATGCATTTCTCCTCCTCTGCTTTCTTCTTAGAGAGACCTGTAGATGAAAAGGAAATAATACACTCCTTGGTGACTCCATGTGCGTGGTAACTAGTAAAGTATAAATGAAATGAGATAAATTATGGAACTTTAGGGTCTCTCCCACAGATACCAACAAATGATGGGTCGAGGGTCGGTCGTATTTGTCAAGTTGTCTTCCATTTGCTGATCTCATCCTGTGACTTTATCTGCTTTTTGTCCTCTTTTTTGGCTCATTTTTCAGAAATATAAATGCTGCAAGTCTTAGTTCCTCCAAGCTTATATTGTTTCTCGTTTATCATCATTAGCCAAAGAAAATGAAGAAACTTTCCTCGAAAATGCCCATTACCATGTCTCCACACATACTGTCTTTATCATTACGTTTCTCCCTCCTCTTCTTGGTCTTGTCATGTACTTTGTGTTCAGCCGCAAATGTGACATATGACAGTCGTTCTTTGATCATCGATGGCCAGCGAAAGCTTCTCATCTCTGCTTCCATTCATTATCCTCGCAGCGTCCCTGGGGTTAGTCCTCTTACCTTCACTCCTTCTAGTCTTTAGTTGGTTCCTAATTAGTGCATTGCAAAAATGATAGTTGAAATGATGATGTTATGTTGAGTAGCAACTGAACCAGATTATTCAGGCAGAACATAGATCGACAAAAACTGGTTTTTGTGCCATCCAATGTGGACTCTTTTGTGTTACCACTTTACTATTTTGGGCAAACTCAGACAGAAAGTTCTCAGGTGGGAGTGGGAGTTTATTGTTTGAGAATAGATGTGAAAAGCTCAACTTGGTTGGATTTACTTTCCCAGAAATTGTGGACTACTTGTTCTTTTTTGGGTTTCATTCACTGATTCTTTGATAACCCCCTGTTTCCAACATGCATTTTGGACTCTTTAGTAAGGTTCCATCTTGTGGGATTTGTTAAATTAGGATTAAGGACTTTGCATTTGCTATCTCTGCAATTTGATTTCAGAAGCATATCATGTTAATTGGAATATGATACATTGCAGATGTGGCCAGACCTGGTACGAACAGCTAAAGAAGGAGGGGTGGATGTGATTGAGACTTATGTATTTTGGAATGGTCATGAGACTGCTCCTTCCCAGGTTATTTGGATACATAGCAGATCTTGCTAGCAAATTATATTTTTATTCTTGTAAATTAATATTCTACCCTTATATATCTTTTTCTGCTCTTTTATTTCCTTTATTTTGATTGTAATTTGGAAAATTTAGTATCATTTCGAGGGGCGATATGATCTGGTCAAGTTTGTAAAGATTGTTCAGCAGGCTGGGATGTATCTAATGCTTCGTATTGGTCCATATATTGCAGCTGAATGGAAATTTGGGTAAGTTTTGTTTCCTTTTTAATTTCAAGCCATGGTGCTGAAAGGAGACTACAGCTGATGGTGGATGTTGAAATTTCAGATTTTTTTTTTTTTTGGACAGAAAATTTCCCTTTTGGATTTCTGTTTATATCCATTTTGCTTCTAATAACTTGTTTATTATCCCAATTCAGGGGTATACCAGTTTGGTTGCATTATGTTCCTGGAACTGTATTTCGAACTGATAATAATAACTTCAAGGTATGGTTATGGCAAATTTAAGTGTCTCAGTTCTAAGAAATCGCCAAGGCTTTCTTTAGAAGTTTTGGGATTTCATAAACTGTGGGTGTCGATAA
Source organism: Pinacopodium congolense (assembly GCA_028565735.1). Lineage (NCBI taxonomy): Eukaryota > Viridiplantae > Streptophyta > Magnoliopsida > Malpighiales > Erythroxylaceae > Pinacopodium > Pinacopodium congolense. Next base: position 411,564 of record JAOXYD010000136.1, on the reverse strand, counting down.
CAAGCTTTTACTTGCTATTTTGCAGTATTACATGCAGAGATTCGTGACATACATAGTGAACCTAATGGAAAAAGAAAAGCTTTTTGCTTCACAGGGAGGTCCTATCATCTTGGCGCAGGTAAAGCATAGCTAGATGGCAGCTTCTTTTTTTCATCATCTTCATCAGATTACTGCAGATGTTATGATCAGTGAAATGATGAACACTTCGATTTTTTCTTCATTTTTTGTCTGAAAATTTTGGGCTACCAAGACATTATGGCTCTGAATTTAGTTTTTTGGAATTTCCCTATCAGTAAACATTCACCCTAAAACATTAGAATCACATCTTTGGACAATGACGCCTTCTTACATTCCTTTTCTCAGAGTTTATCTTTTGTGGAAACGAGTACTAACTGAATATTCAACTTTGTAGACCAACAAAGACTGTAGGTGAATAGCAAATTCCTGGACTATTGTAATGAAAGTGGACACGTTCTGGGGATTTGATTCCACTCTTATGATTAAATCTATGAGTTCATTCTGGAGATGTCGATGAAAGAAGAAATCTTTAAAAAAAATTTTGCTTGCTTTTCATCTCCTTTTCTACCATGCTTTATGATCATAAACACAGCTGAGAAGCAACCAAATTTAGTTGTTCTTTTTAGCTACTAATGAATGAGTAGTCAAAGCACATATTTCTTCCAATTGCAGGTTGAAAATGAATATGGATTCTTTGAGAATGCATATGGAGCTGGAGGAAAGAGATATGCTATGTGGGCAGCTCAAATGGCTGTTTCTCAAAATATAGGTGTTCCTTGGATAATGTGCCAGCAATATGATGCTCCTCCTACTGTTGTATGTTTAATACTTCCCTACATAAATTCATGACAAAACCGTAATCTTAGTTTCACACAAGTTTAGCATAATCTAAGTTTCACAAAAATTTAGTTTATAGGATTACCTAGGAGGAAACTACCACATTCAATAGAACAGAAGGACGATTCTATTAGTCTGTCAAAATTTTGATTTTTTGTTCTTTGTATTTATATGTTCCTTTTCTGTCCAGATCAACACCTGTAATTCCTTCTACTGTGATGATTTTAAACCAATTTATCCAGACAAGCCTAAATTTTGGACTGAGAATTGGCCTGGATGGTAAGCTTTTTTAGCGTAGATGTAATTATCAAGTTTATGTTACACCAGAAATAACTTTCATTATTAGTTAATATATGCCTTACCATTTAATGGGTGGAATATGCACATCTTTGCCTCTTTTGTATATTTGACAAATCAAATTGGAGTTTGTGATCTTCATATCTTGCACTTTATGTAGCAGCTGTCATTACCAGTTCAAGTTTTCAATAGGAAAGGGGATGTATGAAGATGAGTATTCTTTCTTAAGGGTAGGATCATTCCCCCATCATTCCAGTGATAAAAGTGTATACGGTCACTGATGTTTTATCAAAGAGGTGTTGGGATTAATTCCACAGTTGTTGCGGAATACTTTAATTTCATTCAACTAGTGAAATGAAACTTCCCTACATTTGTTATTTCCAGGAAGATGCTGTGATTAGAAGAATTGCAGTATTTTCTGTAGGCATGATAATGTAGACGAATCAATGTGACCGTACTGAGGTCGTTTGAGAGTATTTCCTTTCAAGCTTATTCCTCAGCTGATATGGGCCGGTACATCCCTGTTGAAGGTCCCAAATTAAAGCTGTATACTGTGTTGCTCTTCTTCTAGAATCTGTGTTGCAATAGATTGCATATTTCAATGTAATTTCTTCTTCATTTAATAGAGGTGTTTGGTTCCAGTATTTCCTACACAAATACACTCAGTTATTCACTTGCTTCTTGGTGTTGTTTCCAATTGCTCTGAAACATAGATGTTTGAATTGCTGCTCTTGTTGTTTTTCCTTGTTAATAGAATGAATATAATTATTTTTTCAGGTTTCAAAGATTTGGGGACCCTAATCCTCACAGACCACCAGAAGATATTGCATTTTCTGTTGCTCGTTTTTTCCAGAAAGGAGGTAGCTTACAGAATTATTATATGGTAAATTTCTTCCAAACATATGAGTTCTACCTGACTCACTCTTTTTTATAATTTCTGACTGCAGCTGTAATCTCATCATAACTTGATTGCTATTTCCTATTTCTCTTAATAGTTGTTGTTGCTATTCTGTTGTATCTCATCTCTATGGGTTTGTCTTCTTTGATTTAGTATCACGGTGGAACAAATTTTGGTCGCACTTCAGGCGGGCCTTTCATTACCACAAGTTATGATTATGATGCACCAATAGATGAATATGGTGAGCACTTGGAAAGTGAATACTATTACAGAGAATTCCAATGCTTGGGACATTATGAGGTTCTGACAGGTTTTCATTTCATCAATAAAAGGGTTACCCAGATTTCCAAAATGGGGACACTTGAAGGATCTACATGGAGCTATACACTTATGTGAGCATGCTTTATTGAATAATAAGCCAACCACCATGCCACTGGGTCCTTCACTGGAGGTGACTGTTTTCTCTATTGACTTTTCATCTGCTATAAATGAAGAAGACAAATATTTCTTCTTGCTCTATATCATACTATTACTGAGTAAATCATATGTTCATACTGTTGCATTTGAAATTTGAGATCCGCTGTAGCTGATATTTCTCAAAACCGATACTAAATTTCTGCTAAATCTGTAGGCTGATGTCTATGAAGATGCATCAGGGGCATGTGCTGCTTTTCTTTCAAACTCGGATGACAAAAATGAGAAGAATGTGATATTCCGGAACGTGTCCTATCACCTACCTGCTTGGTCAGTGAGCATCCTGCCTGACTGCAAGAATGTTGCCTTCAACACTGCAAAGGTAATTCTTAATTCTTAATTCTTGTTGTAAAATTCACTTGAGGATCAATGCTTATGATCCAGTAGCCCCAATCCTTATGTCCTTGAAGTTTTAATAAATCAGCTCATTTGTTGTATACATTAAAAGTTTGTTGTGTTACCTTCTAGGATTGTGATATAAAATCCCTTAGCTGAATAAGTATTACTTTTAATTGAATTATACTCTTTCACATGAAAATTTCAACAGGTAAGTTCACAGACCTCTGTGGTTGGAATGCTGCCTGAGGCTTTGCAGCCATCTGCAACATCATCAGTCAGTGGTAAAGAACCTTTTAAATGGGAAGTATACACAGAAAATGCGGGGATCTGGGGCGAAGTTGACTTTGTTAATAATGAACTTGTTGACCACCTCAATACCACGCAAGATACCACTGACTACCTCTGGTACACAACAAGGTTAGTAATATCCTTTATAGTATAAAATAGTTTGCCTTTACTCACTATTGGGAACTAAGTTTTTCTCTTTTTTTTTTTTTGTTTACCTAAATGGCAGCATAACTGTTGGTGGAGATGAAAAATTCTTGAAAAATGGAACTCAACCAGTTCTACTGATTGACTCAAAAGGTCATGCACTACATGTTTTTGTGAATCAGCAGCTTCAAGGTTTTTATCTTGTCTTTTATGTTATTGTTTCTTTTATTCTTGAATTTTCATCAACAAACAAGCTAATATCAATGACAATGATTTTGTATGATTTTTGTTTGATTTTCCATCAGGTAGTGCGTCTGGTAATGGAACACATTCCCCCTACAAATTTAAGAAACCTATACCTCTCAATGCAGGGAAAAATGAAATTGCTCTCTTGAGCATGACTGTTGGTCTTCAGGTAAGATTTATGCTCTTTGGTTTTCAATTTTTAGTGATAGGAACTTGTTAAGCATCTACCAATGGAACATGATTGAACACCACACCTTAGTTTGATCTTCCGAACACAAATTTACAATACATCAGGAATCTAGATTCATTTTCAGGTGCAGTGTCTGTCTTGGTTTAGTTTCTCATTTAACTGAGTCAAACTCTCTATTTCTGCTTATATTCATGCTATTCCTTGGGAGTTCTTTAGAACCTTTTTCACTGGTTTCAGAATGGAGGCTTTCGCTATGAATGGTGGGGAGCAGGATTGACAAGTGTCAAGATTAATGGCCTCAATAATGGGACAGTGGACTTGTCCTCAAATAATTGGTATTATAAGGTAGCTTCCATGTTCCCTCACTTGTTCATTGTTTACAAGTCTCTTTTATACATAGCGTAAAACAGTGCCCTGTGCTTAATAGCTTATAGTTAAGGTAGCCTTCATGTTCCCTCACTTGTTCATTGTTTACAAGTCTCTTCACACATGCCGTAAAACCGTGCCCTCTGCTTAATAACTTCTAGTTAGTAGTGCCTAATTTCTGCTATTGGCTAGGATACCGGCATCATTATGATACTACTAGTCATAATCTATTATTAGTTTGAGGGAAACTATATCTGTGTACATAATAATTGGCCTAGTTCAGAAAGAAAAACAAATTAACTTCAAACAAGAAACATAAACTCGATATGGAATTTCTGAATGGTGAAATGTTCATATATAACTTTGTTCCTTGATTTTATAGATCGGTTTACAAGGTGAAAAGCTTGGTATATTTACCCCTGATGGTGTGAATAAGGTAAAGTGGATTGCTGCTGCTGAACCACCAAAGAACCAGCCTTTGACATGGTATAAGGTCAGTATTTCATAGAAGTTTCTGTTTTGTATTTGGAAAGTGTAACCTTATAACTGCAAGTCTTGGAATTTTGTAGGCTATTGTGGATGCACCGTCAGGGAATGAACCCGTTGGATTGGATATGCTTCATATGGGTAAAGGTCTAGCTTGGTTGAATGGAGAAGAAATAGGAAGATACTGGCCTAGGAAGAGTCCTGTGAATGGTAAATGTGTGAAAGAGTGTGACTACAGAGGAAAATTTAATCCAGACAAGTGCTCAACTGGGTGTGGAGAACCAACACAACAATGGTAAACTGACACTTAAACTTCTTAAATCTGACATGCTAGATCGAACTGAGAGCATTAGGATCCCAATTCATGGATCTCTCGGTTCAAGACACCAGAGAGGAGTTAGATCCAATGCCTGATTTCTTGCCTAGTTGATCCTGATTCGACATTGAAAGTATATTGATTTTTTTTTTCCAATAACCGAATACTTTTGTCTGTAAATACTGCATATTTGATTCCATCCATAAATCTATTTTCTTCCTTATGAGTTCTAGTCTCAGTGAGAATGCTAGTTCTTACTGTTCATATGCCCCAACATGGTAAGTTGATGGTTAAAAATCTGCAAATTTTGGTTATCTACCATCATTACAGCAGTAAGGAGTCTATTAATCTAAATTATTGTAGCCAACAAGGTCGATTGTATTATCTATACTGATGATAGCTATTTGTCTAGTTGACCTTTACAAGACTTGTTAGTCAAGTTGGATTTTCTTTTCTCTTATGGCTCAGAATACTTGGAAAGAATCCATCTTGTTCTTGTGTGACAATAACCTTTTATGCATGTGTAATAGGTACCATGTTCCTCGATCTTGGTTCAAGCCATCTGGAAACATTTTGGTGATTTTTGAGGAGAAAGGAGGAGATCCCACAAGAATTCAATTCGTGAAACGAAAAGTCTCTAACGTTTGCGCTGTTGTTGCAGAGGATCACCCTGTCATTGATCAATCATTACAAGAATCTAAATTTAGCAGCAAGAGAAAGGCTTCAGTCCATCTGAAGTGCCCTACTAATAAGCATATATCTGCAGTAAAATTTGCCAGTTATGGAACTCCTGCAGGAACTTGTGGATCATTCAGTGTGGGAGACTGCCATGATGCCAACTCCATTTCTGTGGTTGAAAAGGCAAGCTACACTTTCTTTCTGCCTCCTTATTTGATCACCTTAATAGCCTCATTCCTCTTGCCAAAATGGTTATATGTGCCTCAGCACTATCTGCTTTCATATACTAAATCTTCTTTTGAAATTCTGCATATCCCTTCAAGTGTTGGGTAGTTCTTCTTCAATCCCTTCTTTGCTTTCTTCAAATACTTTTTTTTTCCCTCTCATTGTGTGTACTAATAACATGATGGAACTTCTGTCAGGTTTGTCTGAACAAAAATGAATGTGCTGTAGAACTAAGTGACGATAATTTCAGGAAGAGCTTGTGTTCTGGGAAAACCAGGAAACTTGCTGTTGAAGTAGCATGCAACTGAATATGAAGTGAACATCTTCAAATCCAAGTGATATTGTTTCCTTATCTTAGCCACAAAAGAGAATCATTTTCCTTTGTAAAAATTTTTCCCCATGTTTGTACTTCAGTGCTTAGTCTTTATGCAGTGGGAAACAGTAGTTCTAGGGGTGACCTCTGGAAACAGGCATTTTAAGCCAGTCTATCCATTTCAAGAGATTTCAAAGTTAAAAACATATATTGGCAATTTTGATTCTCCAGCCATTTAAATATTCATTTCGCTTTGAAGCCTTGAACAGCACGTCAAGTGTTCGACGAAAGTTGCAAAAAACATCTTTCTCGACATTTTACTCTTCATTCCATCATTCGCTACCACATCTTTATAAATCCCACATCTTTACCACATCATCTCCAGCCACGGTAAAGCAAGAAGATTAAACTCACTTTTCCCAATCCACCAAGGCCCAGAAGTAAAAAGGTGAAGAAAGTGGGCTCTGCCACTAACAACCAGAAAAACAAAAGCAGCAGAAAAACAAAAAGATCGAAACTTTGGATGACTCGTGGGATTTTACACTAGGGGACCCTTGAATGATCCAGAAAAAGAATGGTTGTCATCGATAATGGTATGTTCATCAAGTCACCGGCTCATTCAACGTTGTGGATGGCCCCATTTGCCAACTGGTGAGCTCAGGGAAGTGTTTTTCTTTAATTTTACCTTACTGATGAAGGCTAATATACATATTTATTGTTCTTGTTAAATTGTAACAACGCTGGAAAGAGGGGTGGAATTGAGGGAAAAGACGCCACTCTGTTGTGTAATCGTACAAGATCATAAGGGTCACTCATTGAAAAGAAAAACTTTCAAAGAAAAAAAGGAAGCTCAAGTGTCAACATTAATCCATCTCCATAATTTCATAAAATATCATAAGAACAATAAAATATAAATAACAATTCAGTGCAGAATTTCCAGAGCTACAGGACAATGTCAACTTAAATCAAAAAGGAATCTTGGGCACAAAAGGATTCAACTACCAAGTTACCAAGAAAAAGGGCAAGGCATTCTATTCCATGAAAAGACAATCGACAAATCAGATAATCCGAAACCTTGCATCAATACTCAATATCGATACCTATCTCGGTCCCGATCACGACCATAGTCCCTATCTCGATCACGGTCCCTATCTCGGCCGTACTCTCTGTCTCGCTCATAATCATAATCTCGCTCTCGATCTCTCCCTCTATCCCTCTCTCTACTTCGACTGCGACGTCTATCCCTATCATCACGTTCCCTGTGCTTGCTGATTTCCCTGTCATCATAGTCCCTCCCTCTTTCTTTGCTCTTCTCTCTGCCATCTCTGTCAGCAACACCTTTAAATAACACGCTTAGTTAGCAAAGCACACGCCCATATTTTTAAACGTTTTGAGCATGGTAGATGCTTAGCCCAACTCATAACCAAGTGTACCCTCAGAGTAACAATAGTAATGCTCCAAGGCTAAAAATAATATCTCAAGAGCATAGGAACTGATCCCACAACTAAAATCTACAGCTAGGAAGCACATTAATAAGCGACTAGACAGGTTAATCAATGCCAGCAGCCACTTAAAGAATAAGACTTCAACTTTATGGTGGAGATCTTAAAACTAAAATAAAATATCAAACATAGAAAACAATAATCACTTACCTAATTCTTCAACCTGCCATCCTGCTCGCCCAGCACCAGGAAGCGGTCTACCAGATTCAGCTTGTTGAGTTTTGGCACGGAACTTTTTCTTGAGATTGCCAAACTCATCATACATTTCACCATCATCCTGTCATTGGATTGTCTTAAACTGTAAAATTGAAGTCTCATGAAATGTAATGTCATACCAACAGAACGCATCTTACTTCTTCAGCTTCCTTCCTGCGACGCTTAGTTTCCTCTAATTCTTCTTCATCGAGTTCTTTATAACCACCACCCCTTCCGCCCCTATTCAAATACAGGTATTATATTCTTACATGCAAGTATGGTGCTTAAATAAAAGCCATGTTAAACAGGCAAGAAACTAGTACAAGATAGAAGCACTTTATCTACCGAAAAATAGAATTTTAAGTCATAGCTGTTGGGACAACACATATCATCTAAATCTCTATGCATCCTACTAAAGAATGTGCAGTTGCAAGTAATCCTCAACTTCTTCCACCATCAAAGCACCAATCACTTAAGATTGATTCTTCTCCAAATGCAGCAGTGCTGAACAGATTGAGGAACAAAGAGAAGAGGGGGGACAGCAATTCTAAATTTCAGACATTACCTCACACCACCCTCATTGTGACCAGGTTTATTTGTGTTGCAGATATTGCATTTCGTACGTTTTGCCCAATTTATATTGCCACACCTGTAGCATAGAAGTCAGAATCAAGAAAAAGAAGAAGAGGAGGAAAATTTTAAAAAACAGCATGTTTCACACACGGGTTTTAAAACAATGGGCCCCAACATTGATTTAAAAAGCAATAAACCGTAGTAACATTTCCGACACAGGCGCTCAACTTTAAAATACAAGAATCGTGAACGTTAATGGATATGGTGTCCGAATTGGACATAAAGTAGATAACTAAGATTAAAGCAATCAAGTTCTAATTGATCGTGAGTAGGAATAAACAAATTTAGGACCTACTTTATTTCCTGTTACATGTAAAAGAAGCACCGTAAAAAGCAATACAAGTGTTTCAAGGCATTGTTTTATATATATATATATATTTATTTTTTTCCAGTAGAAATTTGGAACCTTATAAGCTACTTATTCATATGTTCTAACAAAACTTGGAACCCAAAAGCTCTTCAAGGATATTACAATCAACCTCTCGATGACAAAGCTATTTGTAAATATTTATCTTGAACAGCAATTCATTCAAAAACAACATTAGATCAGAGAGGCCTTAAATCAATTTGGAACTTTTGATGGAAGTTATTACAAGTCAGCAATTGTCTTCTTGAAGAAGGTTATCAGACCAAGTTTGCAATCACCCTATTCACTGAAGAAAATTTGAAAAAACAAGACTGATTTGAACTTTGTTACAAAGAAAAGTATCCTATGTCAAGCACCTAAGAACCGTTGGGCCACGAACTATTATCTAATAAGAAACAAGAAGTGTACCAAACTATTATCTACTCAGAAATAACAAGTATACTAAGCAACAAAATAAGGTGTTACAGTGTCTTACATAGGACAAGGCCAATCATTAGGACCAAAGAGTTTCGAAGTTACACCAGCAGAACGCCCAGGAGCTGCAGCATCATTACCACTAGAACCCCTGCCGCGACCACCCCCTGAACCACCACCAGAAGCACCAGAAGGTCGAGCAGTATCACAGCGATTGCACACACCGCGAAATGCAAAATTTACATTGCCACAGCTGCTACAAGAATACAGCATGAGGAGCTATCTTACCAGATATAATCATAGACCAAGAAATCTAATTATGATCCAACATTAGAAAAGAGCAAGAAAGAGCGGCTCACCAATGTCACATCACAGACCTTGTATTCGGACACAACCAGTCTCCTTCCTGCTGCCACTTTTTTCCAGGAGCTTCGCCACGGCCTCTACCTCTCCCACCACTTCCATTAACATCTTTAGCATCTTCATCCAATCCACCAGAATCACCATTACCATTTAGCTCAGAAACAGGGTTGCTCTTGGACTGCGCTATAAAAACTCCAATGATACTACCATGAAATTCCTTGTTATTAAACCACTCCACAGCCGCTTGCGCAGCATGTGGATCTTCATATGTCACAGTAGCATCACCCTTGGGTTCATTTGTAACTTTATCATGGTACAACCATATCTTGGGTCGACCAGTTCGCTTATCTTTCTATAAATCAAACAAAAGTAAAGAAAGTAAACCCATGATGCAGAATGGCAATGCTCCCTAACAACAGGATAGAAATAGAGGAAAGCAAAAACAACTAGTACATATAGAAACTCCCTACCTTGAGCAATCCAATAGTGCTGAAATACTCAGCTAGCATATTCTCATCTGTTCCCTCAGGCAAATTGCAGACATAAACGGACCCATTTGCAGGGAGTCCTTTAACTGAATAACTAGCCATGCTTCTTCCAATTCATCAAACAGAACTACCTTTGAACTCTATAAAAAAAATTATTTAATTGCTTAGACAAGAGAGTCAGTGAAACCCATGTGTATTAGTAAGAGGGGAAAGACTAGAATCAACGGATTAAAAAAAAAAATCCTTTTTAATCAATTTCATTCCTTTATATAACTCCATCTCCAAATAGTCACTTCCAATCTAGAAACCAACCTCCATTAGACCTAACAGCACGTACCCAGAACAGAGATTAAAATGAAAAGAAAACCCTAATTAACATGCCAAAATCAATAAAGATTAATCGAAAGAAAATAAACCAACTAAACACGCGAAAGATTGAAACTTCAAAAGGTCCAGGAAGAAACAAACCTAAGATCGGAAGTGAGGGAAGGGAAAGATGCGATTGGATGTTGAGATTGTATTGATATGGTCTAGAAAGAGAAAGAAAGAGAGAGAAAGTGCAGCGATTTTGAACTCTAAGGATAGAGCCGGAGGCGTGCTCTCCTTTTTCTTGTTTTGTTTTGTAGTAAATTTTTTTTTTAAGTAGTAAAAAGTTAAATACATTATTATTATTATTATATTTCAATTTTTATTGGATAGGAGATAAAATTAAAGAGTCTGCTCTGCCCATTTAATTTACAGGACTCCTTAAATTTATAAATATACCAATTTCAATTTCTTGCATTATAAATATTAATTAAAAATTAGTTAAATTAAAATTTGCTATTTATTTTTAAATTATTAATTCTTCAATTAATTTATTTAAATTACATAGTTTATAAAATAACCTAAACACATTATTTACAATAAATTATTAATAAATATAGATATAATAATTATACATTTTATTAAAATTAAAATACTTAAAAATTGTCATTTTGTTTTTACTTTAAAAAAAGAACGTACATACAATACAACAAGTGAGCTAAATAGTAAAGATTAATAATAAAGTTTTGTTATTTTCAATTTAACTTTAAAATGCAATAAGTAAATTAAATGAAATATATATATATATCTAAATAAATCATCATTTTAATAATCTTGACCTTATTTAATATTATTTCTGTTTCAATTTTTTTAAATACAAAAATTAATGACAATTTATAAAAATAAAAATTCATAAATAAAAAATCTATTTATTTAATAAAGAAATTTTATTACTAAATTTGTATATTAAATAATAAACACATTATATATTTAAAATTT
>JAOXYD010000136.1:388734-400082 GCA_028565735.1 Pinacopodium congolense | reverse complement strand
CATGATTATTGTTTTTATATGCATATGCAATAATCCTGTCTATAAATAATCTTTGTGATTATGTCTTAATTTCTAACACTAAATACTTGACGGATTAAGGACTTGGGGTATCCTCAGATGGATGAATCATGACTAATAAGCTTATTTTGGATAAGCATTAGGTCGTGCTAGTGTACTATGCGAGAATTTTGGCTTGGATTACTCAGCATTATCAATGGATAAAAATCGTTGAGAGATCTTGGATAATGTGATGACACTAAGAGTTATAGTTGCAGTGGGACTAAAAATTTAAAGATAATGAAGATATTCAAGGATAAAGAAGTAGAGTCGTAGTCAAATATAAACTCTTATCTTGTAAGTTGTAATGTAATTTTATCTTATTAGTTAGAATATTATTTGAATGGGGGAATCATCTAATTGGTTAACGTAATGTAATCCAACAGAGATAGACGTGGTCTTTAGTTTAGTTTGGTTAGGATTTGAATTGCAATTGGATCTCCAAGCCAATAGTGCTTATATATAGCTCATTTTAGCCTTCCTCTTCTCAATTCATCTGAAAAAGCATTCCTTGTATTCTTTTGAATAAAAGTAATATAAAGATTAACATTTTGCTATATCTCTCTTGTGTTCATTGTTTGTTTTTTATTACCTTATAGCATATTTTTACTTTGAGTGTAAGGATTAAATACTTCGAGGGTCGAGAAAGACTAAGTCTGGTTTAAACATATTTAAGCGAGATTGTTGTACAAAGGTGTGAGCATTAGATTTCGGTGAAAGTTTCTGACTCCTTGTAAGCTTTTGTATCACTTCCCACAACCCCCTCCTCCATTGAAAAGGGGTTTTTTTAAAAAAAAATTATTGAGCACGCCAAATTTTTGTTTTGGTTTTTTTGAATTTTTTTTGGTCATCAAAACTTAATGGTTCTTTTAGCTTTAGAAAGTATCTATTAATAGTAACTTCATAATTCTTTTGTTAAGTAATCCAACGTCTTGAAATTTATCATTATAGTTAAATTTTTGTCATCAATTAGTTATTTGTTAATATGAGACAAAACTTTTTAGATTCCATCTTTAAAGTCAGAAAAAAATTTACAAAATTAATAATTGTTGATATTAAAATATAAACAAAAATAAACAAATTACTTTATTTAAAAATATTCCACTTTAATTGCTTAACTTTAATAAGCTTTCATCTAGTTAGTTACGACGTTTAAGGCACAATCTTCATTTAATATTTCATTGATGTTACTCTATGCTTTAATTTCATAACCCTTTCAAGTTATTAAACCTACTAACAATGAGTTATTAAACTCATGTTAAGAATAAATGTTCATAAACAATTTAATTAGTATTGACATGCTAATATTCAATTTATCTTTAAAATATTTTAAAAAGTACCTTTTCAATATCTGATAGGGGAATTTGATTTGCATTAAACAATAGTGTTGTGTATTAGATGAGAAATCTATTGATACAAAAAATTAACAATCCATGAAAAAAAAGTCAGTATATTTTTAATTGTTATGGATAATTACTAAATTTCATAAACTACATGGAAAATGAAATTTGATAAGAAAATGGAAAACCTTAATAAGAAAGAATAATAAAACAATATATACAAAAAAAGGTTTGCTATATTAGATAATTTAAATATTCACGAAAGAATTTCAGTTTCATACATTCCAAATTAATGCAACCTGTGCATCCTCTAGCCATGAACAAATCAATAGTGTTCATGTTTACTGGACATTCAATTGCTAATTCGATACTATGGAGAAAACCCGTGGATGCATGAGTCCACATTTACAGCACTGAAAAGCATGTTAATTAGATTCACCATCTTCATAGAATCACACAATTTTATGAGTAGAAAAACCTAACAGAAACAAATGCTTAAAACAATCCTATAATAAGCAGACCCCAATCTACAGCTCACTAGCAGCAGTGATTCACGTCAAATGGCTACATTCTGTTTAATTTACACCCTGTAATTGATGCTAAATTCCATTATCTCTACATTAGTACTGGAAACAAGTTCATGAAAGCAAAGCCATACGTATCACTGACAATCGATTTGATATAAATTTGGTCTCTCTGATTTTACGCTCTCTGCAAGCATCTTAAGACCAGTTTTTAGTTCTGTTATCCCCTCTCCCAAGACAGCACACACTGGATATATGGGAATACCTTGCACCCTTCTTTTCATTTCTTCATATACGGCTAGAGCCCCTTCCTCATCAATCTTATTTGCTACTATTAAGGAAGGCCGATCAGACAGACCTTCTTGATGATGCTCAAGCTCTAAGATTAAATCTTCCAGCTGTTTCCATGGTGGGATTCCTTTTTGACCATCTAACGCAGCAGCCAAGTCTACAACATAAACCAAAACCTTTGTACGTTCTATATGCCTTAAGAAAGCATGTCCAAGTCCACGGTTCTCATGAGCACCTCTTATTAGCCCTGGGATGTCCGCCAAGGTTATTGAGAAATCATCAAAATTCAATTTTCCTAAATTTGGCCTGAGAGTGGTGAAGGCATAGTGGCCAACCCTAGGTTTGGCCCTTGATATTGCTCCTAGAAGGGTACTTTTACCAGCATTTGGCATCCCGACAAGTCCCACATCAGCAATGCTCTTCAATTCTAAAATGAGAACGGCCTCAGAACCAGGCAAGCCAGCTAAGGTAGAGGATTCATTGTCATTACAAGATTCAGGATCAGATGCATTCCCCTTACTAGCCTCGGGCTTCTTACATTTAGCTTTTTTTGAAAGAAAGACATTACCAAGACCACCCTCCCCTCCACAAGCAACAACTAATTTCTGACGGGGTTGTGTTAACTCTGCAACATTATAAGCTATATCCTCTCTACTTTCAGACTCAATCTGAGAGGCCTGCATGCTAGCTAATTTCTCCTCATTTTCCTTGATATGTGGTGGTGGTGAGTCATTGCCACTCCTAAATGACTCAACTTCCTCTTCCACACTCGGTCTTTTAGAGATTGACTCCACTTCAGACCCTAACTGATCATTTCCTAGATTCCCTGGAAGATCCCAGGGATCCAAATCTGTTGACATATCTTTTCGGTATACAGATGGAAGTTCACCCTGTAGAAGATGAACTACAGTACCAACAGGCACTCGAACAACCTATTAGAAAGAAGAGTAGCTCAATAAGAAAGCTATCTAATTTCCAGTAAAACAAAGACCAATAGACCATCTGCGTGAGCTAAAAATTTTAGAGGTAAGCAACCTTATCTTCCCCTCGAGTTCCTGTCATATTTTTGGGAGCACCATGACCCCCTTTTACAGCAATCTGCAAGAAACAAAAACATGACTTAGTGTCTTAAAATGCTCGAATGAAGTGTAACAAAGCGCTAGAAAAGGAAGAACCACATACAACATGAGGTTGTAAACTACTTAAGTCCCAGATTGCAGGCGAACATTCTAAAATTACATCCCCACCTCTTCCACCATTACCACCTGCATTACTAATCAATAAATGAATAACCAAGCACCACCCCAAACATAGTTTAACAAACTTCAATCCATTTGTGCTTATAAATGTTAATTAAGACAACCCGATCCCTTAACTACACATAAAGTCAATAAATATATCATTCTACGAAAACATTTTGCCTAAGCTATGTATATATCACTAAAAAGTTTAACCTCCTGATTAAACTGGTGGAAACTCAGCCAGCTGGAGTTTATCTGAGTCTTTAAATGTTGGTAATTAACATGAGCAAAAAGTTACCAGCTGGAGTTTAAAGAACAAATCACTGAGTCTTCCTAAATGTTGGTAATTAACATTGAACTTGAGCCAAAAAGTTACCATCTGGTTTGCCTTGGCGATCATGTTTGCTACGCCGATAGCTATAGCAACCATTGCCCCCATCACCACCCTTAGCATGTAATGTGCACCTGTCTCTCATTCTAGTTTCCTGCAAAATGTCCCAAATTCCCTAACACTGAGATTAACAAGCATAAAAGGAGAGACAGCATATACGTAACCATGCCTGCTTTCAGAGAGTAAAAGTTTAACATCAAACCTGTAGTGGGGCAGCTTTTCCTTTTGTGTGAGAAACATTCGAAGAGAACATTGAAAAGAAAATGCATTGAGACCTGGAAGATTTCCTCAAAGCTTCTAAGTGGAAGAAGCGATCTGCATAATGCAACCACATTTGCCTATATTTTCCCATTCCTTAAACACAACTTACGTCCAACCAATTAAAATTTGATTAAAGTTTGTCCTCATACAAGCAGCCTACAAAAGAAGAAAAAAGGGAATAGATATACTCCAAGCAAATCGCACAGAATCAAATAAAGAGATGGATACACCCATGAAGTAATCCTCTAACGTGCATGTTCATAATATGTGCTCACTTACTTGACTTGCATGAATCGAAATATCTAAATTAATAATTACTACCATAATTTTAATTTCCCAACGGCCACTATGAATGCAATACATCAATAAACTTTTCTCTTTGTTATCTTAATAGAGATGCCAAAGCATAGAGCATATGTTCAAACTGAACTAACTACTCAAAGAGGGGTAATAATAATGTTACACATTAAAACGGAGGACATCTAAAATGGATATTTCATCAAGGAAAAAGACAAACACTTTGTGGTATTTTTCATGACTGGCTTAAATTTGTTAAGATTTTTTAAAGTTTTAACATTATGAATTTTTTTTAACATTATGAAAGGTTAAAATCTGACCTAAACTTTGTTGCAAACATTAAGATCTAATTTAACCTTTTTGCCTTCAACTGGATAAAACAAAGTTTTGAGTTAAAAAAAAAACCTCCAAAATCACTAAACCTAGTCTATGAACCCTACTATTTACTGTTAGAACACTGTAAAGAGTCGAAGACTGACAATGCCCAAAAAAACTATCATTGACCCTAATTTCCAACATAGAACGACCATTTCAACATTCAAATATGATGAATAAATCTAAAACATTTTTAATATCAAGCCTAATCTTGAGGACTTACAAAACAAAAAATTTTACAATTAACCTATACTTATCAATTTTGTAAGATTCCTAGAAAATAGGGAAAAAAATACTAGGTTAATCTAATAATGTTATTGCTAAACCCGATAATGTCAAGATAACACTAGTTCAATAATTCGATAAAATAAAATAACCAAATAACTCAATCTATCACACCTACTGAACTGAAAGTTTAACTATTACCCGCAATCCGAATGCTACCTTATAGATACTAAAAATTGCAAACCAACTTTAAGAAATGAAAAGCTGCTATCAAGGTTTTACCTTTAGAAATAGCTATTGATTCTTTTTTTTTTTGTTCTTAATGCTAGGCCATTCCAGACCTTAGATCCCAATGAATGATCTGAATTAAGAAGAAAAAAAAATGAAAAAGCAAAAGCAAAGTTGAAAGGAAGAGAAGCAATTCACAGAGAAAGGATAAATAAAAAATAACGAATTTTACCTTGGGCAGTTTGTGCATCCTAAAAAACTCTCTATTGCCAAGCTTAAAGGAAGTAAAAGAAAAAGTAATCATATGTAAATCTATAAAAGCATTAATTACACTAGATCCATTATGCTTTGACTCTTTTTTTTATTTTAATCCTTAAAAATATCTCATATTAACTCCTTTAGTTTTTTGTCAATAACCTTCACCGGTTTACTACTGTCTACGTATTAGAAAAAACTAATGCAGTGACGTGTTCTGATTCTAAAAAGTGCAAGAACATCAATGGATTCACTTCCAGTAAATAAATCAAGCAATCATGAGTTTCCCTGATTCAGGTACTCTGTTTTACTTGGAACAGGGGAAGATTTTATTTAGGTACTCTGTTTTACTTGGAACAGGGGAAGATTTCCTTTTGCGAACTGTTAACTAGACAAAAGACCTTGGATTTACAATCTTTAAAGCTATAAAATGTCGAGTGATAAACTACTTATCGTTCCAAGACCAACCCATCATGCATGCTTACTATATAAAATGACCACTCATTGAACAACGGAAAAACTTAAGTGGCTTGATTTGGCGGCCACATTATGTCATGCTAATACAAATTTGCTTCACTTTCTTCTTAATTTTTTTTTTTCCCTCTTTCTCAGAAGGCCTTAACACGGAAATTCTTCCCTGAAAATCTCTATATTTTTCAAAAGAACAAAACAAGTTAATACAAACAACAAATTCCTATTTTGAAGGAAAAAGGTGCAACGTTTCCGTGAAAAATGGGAACTAGCAAAAACAAACTCAGTTATATAAGATCTATTTCAAGACTAAATCTTACCAATACAATCATGAAAAGAAAATAAATCAGTGTGTATTTGTCAAAGGGACATATATATTCTTTGTGGCATTTCATCAAACACCAGGAGTCTAATCTTTCTTATCGCCTAACTCCAAATAAACCGCGCTGTCACCCAAATCATTATAACTCGTGCACAAAAATCATAAGATTACAACCAATAAAAAGGAAAAAGAAACAACTAAGATAAGATAATCACCTCCCAGCTCGGACAACAGTAGCTCTCTTTAAAAAAAAAAAAGGCCATCAAGGGTTCCAATTTGCAGATCTTTTTTATCTTTTCCACGGCATTTAAATGAAAAGGGCTTGGGTTCTTAAAGGATAGACCTGTCTCTTGAACAAAATGGACTTTTTCTCTTTCCTTTTGGACTTTCCAGTTTTCCAAAAGCGCTTTTGATTACTCACCACTGATTAGGTTAAGAATTCAAATAACGGATTTGTTAATTCAATATTTTGTTTTTGTTTTTCTATTTTTATGTTTTTTATAGAATTCTATATTTTTTAATTTTTATGCTATTTTATGTTATATTTATATTTTTTATTTATGGGCTGTATTTTTTAGGATTTGTTTTGTATAGTTTTTATTTTTAATTTTAATTTCTTATTTTTTTAAGTATAGAAATCGAAAAAAAAGTATAGAATTTGAAAAATTAACACACAAATATAGTTCAAAAATTAAAAAACTAAAAACGCATACAACTAATACAAAAATACAAAAATCGAAATCGAAAACAATACAAAACTGAAACCAAAACTTAAAACCCAAATGCCAGAAGTTTGAGTTGAATTAATATAAAAATAAATAATAAAAATTCAACTAAAAATATAAAAATATAAAAATAACACAAAATTTAAAAAAATAATATTAATACAGTATAAAAAATTATAAAAATTAAAAAATATATAAAAACTAATATAAAAATATAAAAATTAATACAAAAACACAAAAATTATAATAAACAACCCATCTAAATATACTCTTAACCCACGACTTTCAGCGCTCTTCTTATTATATGTTGTGTTTGTATAAATGTTTTTTTTTTTTTTTGCGACATGTTACTTCTTGTTGTTGTGCAATTATATCTACAATAATACATTTATGATGGAATCACTCACTGTAATTAAATATTTTTATTGCAATTAAAATTTTTAAAATTTTCTATGTACTTGTGTGTCTGTTGCTTCTCTCATTAAATTTCCCATTTTCTACGTACCTGTTGTTAAAGTTACCCCTCTTTGGGTGTAATAGTTTGATCTGCATCTGCAAACTAGTCATTCTTGCCCACCAAATGTTTGGCCTTTAACAACTCACTTTCCCAATCTGTCTTGTAAACTACTACTAATATCGAGACCACAAATGTAATTTGATAACACTATCATGGTTAGCTCAAGAACATCAATATCCTTAATCAAAAATTTACCCCGTGAAGTAGGAGTCGGTGCAGACGAAGCCAGTTGGGTGAGGCGCAGTGGTGGAGAAGACAGAGATAAGTGAAAAGAACGTCGTGTTTACAGAAATTAAATTAATAACTATATAATTTTGATTTTTTTCTATACCAGTCAGAAAATAGAACGAAACCTCTTATTTTCATACCGACAGTTGGTACCGACCGGTACAGAACTTGGAAAAGGAATAGAAGAAACAGAATAAGAGAGAAAGAAAGGAACTCACAACAATCAAGAGCTAGGAATCAGAGTCGAGCAATAGGAATCTCTTTATTTAACATAGAAATCGTAGGGTTTTAGGGTGCTTAGACGAAGGTTTTTTTTTTTTTTTTTTGGGTAAAAAGATCGTATAAATCTTAAGGTTTATACCAAAATTTAATTCAGTCCTTATCATTTTAAAATGTATAGATTAATCCTCAAAATTTTAAAAATATTCAAAAAAGAATCATAATTTATAAACCGTCAGCTTGAGGAGTTAACACCGTTAATAATACTGTTATAAATGGACCCACTAAAAAAAACAATGTTGTTTGATTGTTCTTCGCTTCTTCTGTTCATCTTCTTCATCTGCCATCTCCTTTGTGATTGGGGTTGCTACTGGGTCGCGATCTTCCAAAGTTTGCCTGCATCCTAAATCTCGATTTCCATATCATCAATTAACATCTTTAGGCAGTAAAATCCATAGGTAAAAGTCGTAAAATTTCTCGGTTTAAGTTGTGGTTGATGGAAATCTTATCTGTTTTGAAAACAAATGCAAAATTAAAAGGCATAAGTGAAGTGAAACAATTTCTTGATAAACCTTCACCTGTTACATAATCTTTTAACCAAGTTAACTGCCTCCTATTCCTCCCTTCAGTACAATCAGGAGAAGTTTCTTGATTAGGGGAAAGCGACTGCTTTGATTGTGCATCAACATCATCTTCTCCTTCTAATGGTTCTTCGGTTAGAACCTTTTCATTATCTTCCCATTCCAACTCACAAAAGATGTCTACTTCACATTGTTTGTCTCATTCCCACTTTTCGTTTTCTTCAAATACTACATATTTGCTCATTATAATTCTCTGCGAGATAGGATCATAAAGCCTATACGCCTTTGACTCCTCACTAACCCCCAGTAAAACACACCACAGGCTTTTCCCATCCAGCTTAGTTCTTGTACTATCAGGCACATGAACATAAGAGACACAGCTAAAAATTATGAAATATTGAATTGAAGGCTTGACTATGCTCCAGGCTTCTTCAGGTGTTTTGTCCTTCATAACCAACGTTGGACTGCAATTTAAAACATGCATGGCCCAATTTACTACTTCTGGCTAGAACGTTTTGGGTACATTCTTTTCAGATAGCATATTGCGAACCAAATTTATGATGATGCAGTTTTTCCATTCTGCGACGCCATTTTGTTACGATGAATATGCAGTTATCAGTTGTCTCTATACTCCATGGTCATCACAGAAATTTTTAAATTCTTGAGACGTAAACTCTCCACCGTGATCTGTACGTAGGCCTTTGAGAGATACATCTATTGCTTTCTCAACATATATATTGAAACTTTTAAAAACAATAAGAGCTCATGATTTTTTTGCCAAAAAATACACCCATATTTTTTCAGTTATAATCATCAATAAAAGTAATTAAATACATTTTCTTGCTATTTGAGGCTGGCTTAATTGGTCCGCAAATATCGATATGTACAAGCTATAAGATTTGTGAAGCTCTCCAAGAGCTTTTCATTGGAAATGAATCTCGCTGTTATTTCCCCACAAGACAGTCCTTGCATAGCTTTGAGGGAGACTTTAGTAATGGCAATCCATTCACCATTTGTTTTTGTTACAAAGTTTGCAAACCTGTAAAGCTCAAATGCCTAACCCTGCAATGCCACAACTACGCCTCATCTTCTGTAACTGTGTTAAAATAAGTAGGTGCTATGGGCAAAGAAATGGCATGCAAAACAAACATTCGATTTGCAGACATATTTGCTTTTATAATCAAACCTTTGTCAGGATGACATATTTTACATTGCCTTTGTTAAAACAAAATGGTCAGCCCATTCTCTTGTAATTGTCCAAGACTCAGCAAATTATTCCTCAATTCTGGAACATAAAAAACTCCTGAGATGATTCTAGCAACTCCATTAATATCCAACCTAATGTTGCCATTCATGTTGACCACCATATTGGAATAATTGGCCAGCTTTACCGATTTTGCGAACTTGTCATCAAAATCTGAAAAATATTCCCTTTTCTCACCCATATGATTACTGTATCCAGAGTCAAGAAACCACATGTTTGTTTTGTGCTGCTCCTTTTCTTCAACATAAGCCATTAGCAACATGTGTTCGTGACTTTCCGCTTGACTTTCTGCAAATTCACCACGCCTCTCTTCCAAGTTGGACATTCCTACTTAAAATGCCCAAGCTTGTGGCAAGAATAGCATTCCACCGTTGCTTTGTTAAAGCTTTGTCTGCTTCTTCCACAGCCTCTGCCTTAGAAACTCCCACGTCCTCTTCCTCGTCCAGTGTAGTGATCTCCATGAGTTACCTTCAGAGCATGATCTTCTTCTACAATGTTACTCAAGTGTTTTTTGTGCACCAGTAAACTGCTCTGTAATTCATCAATTGATAAAGTACTCGTATCCTTTAACTCTTCAATAGAGCACACTACATAATTAAATTTGGAAGTCATTGATCTCAGAATCTTTTCCACAACAGCAACGTCTCTAAGATCTTCACCATTCGCTTTCATCTTGTTAGTAATAACAAGAACACGAGAAATGTATTCATTCAAAGATTCTCCTTCCTTCATATGGAGAATTTCATACTCCTTTCGTAATGCCTACAAGTGAGCACACTTTACCTGTGTTGTTCCCTAATATTTCTGCTTCGTGGAGTCCCAAATATTCTTTGATGTGTCATTGTTGATGTTTCCAAAATAGAAGATCTAATGCCTGAAATAGATAGTTCTTAGCTTTAAGATCTTTCAACTTCTACTCTTCATAAATTTTCTTTTATGCATCAGTATGAGTCACACCTTCAGGAACTCCATTTTCTACCACACCCCAATACTACTTTAATCGAAGAAAATTCTTCATAAGCATTACCCAATGATTATAGTGGCCATCAAAATTTGAGACTGATGATTGAACAAAAGTACTCTCTGTTACCATGCTTTACCAAATATCTTCTTAGAAGACTGCTGCTTCTAATGAGCCTCTTGCGGGGCTCTGATACAAATGTTAAAGTTATAATACAATTTATGAGAAAATAAAATTTTGGAAGGACTAAACTTAATTGTATTGAAAAAACATCTTGGGCTATATATAGTCGTACAAAGCAAACAAAAAAGATGAAGTACCTGTTTGGATGGGCTTATTTCAATAGAACTTTTATTAGTAGAGTTTTTTTTCTATAAAGCTTTTCTGAGAAGAGTTTTTTTAAGAAGACAGTTGACTATTTGGCTGTCATTTAAAAAAGAGCTTTTTTAAAAGAGCTTTATAGAGTAGATTGTTTGGTAACATAAAAATAAAAATAACTTTTGATTTTAACTATATTTTATTTTGTAATAAAAATTATTTATGTATATAAAAATTATTTAAAGCATATTAAACAA
>JAOXYD010000136.1:364870-384584 GCA_028565735.1 Pinacopodium congolense | reverse complement strand
TGTAAATTTTATAAAATTTACAAATTAATTTATAATTTTAAATAATTATCCGAAACGGTACCGGTATTAACTGGTACCGGTACAATACCGTTTTCAGGATCAATCCAGTACCGGTACTGGTACGATATTTAATACACTTATGGACCCTAGTTCCTGTCTTTAAATAAAAACGGGTGTCTTATTCTATTAGCAAAAAGAAAGGGATAAAATGAGCGAAAACACGATAAAAGGAATTATTCTAGCTAGTAATAGGAAGACCTTAAATAAATAATAATAATGGTACCCTTGACATTGTCTGAAGAAACCGGATCTCTCAAGTATTTCTACCTAAATTATCGCAAGATCGATAAATGTCTTATCTACAAAGATTAAACTAAATCCTATCTATGCCCATAGCTATTATCTTCCTTTTTCCTTAATGTAATACTTATTAGGGAAAAAAATTATGTAATACTTGCTAGAAAAACCTAGAGTGGTTTTGTGCTATGTTATGAATTGAAATTCTTAATAATAAGAAAATAAGAAAAATTGTTATTGCTCTTATTACCTCTTATTATACCATCACTTTCAAGGTCAACCATCTACAATCATATAGTTTTACCCGTTTTACTATTACCAATGATCATCAAAGTGATCCCAATCCAAGTAAGTTTGTTTACTCGTGACCTCTAACGTTAGAAACTATTTTAAAGGTCCCCTTTATAAGTTAGGCCACCTTCTAAAGCCTATGTATTGTTAGAAATATGATTTTATCATAATTTTTGTTTTATTTAGCTATTTCACGTGTGAATGAAAAAGGATAATATATTAATTATGTAAGTTGTGTAAATAAAGATAATTCGTGTGTTAAATTTTTTGGTAATTTATTATTAAAATAAATGTAACTGATAAATTATATATAATATAGATAAAATATTCCGTTTAAGTTATTTAGTTATTTCATATGTGAGTGAAAAAGGATAATATATTAATTGTGTTAAGTGTGTAAATAAAGATAATTCATATGTTAATTTTTAAAGTAATTTATTATTAGAATAAATGTAACTGAGAAATCATATATAATATAGATAAAATATATATTAAATTATTTACGTGGCCTATTACTTATTTCATCTATGCACAAAATGCAATCATTATGT
Source organism: Pinacopodium congolense (assembly GCA_028565735.1). Taxonomy (NCBI): domain Eukaryota; kingdom Viridiplantae; phylum Streptophyta; class Magnoliopsida; order Malpighiales; family Erythroxylaceae; genus Pinacopodium; species Pinacopodium congolense. Next base: position 383,445 of record JAOXYD010000136.1, on the reverse strand, counting down.
AAAGAGAGAATGATCAACGTAATGAAAGAGACGAATCCTTTGGCTCAGTTTCTTTAGCTTAATTAACCCCAAGTATTAAAACCTATTACAATATTTTATAAGCATACTCATCACGAAAATAATAGTGAATAGAAGGTCAAGAAAGACACTTGCATCCTCATATCGTCATTGCTAGCAATGATCACATCTACTTAAAAATGTGCCACAAAAATGATAGAATTATGATTTTTAATGAATAATGAGTGATCATACGCAGTTTGAGTGAAACCTTTTGATATGAGAGCTTTGGGTATCTTAAAATGTCATTGATGCCTCTCCAGGGTTTTGGATAATTTAGCTTAGTTTTAATCCTTGCAGATAAGTTTTGTGAGCATATTTGATGATGAAATTTCTGATCACACACAACTTGTTGTTCACGAAAATCATGCTTGGCGAGTAGAGTCAACAAGAGATCACAAAGGCATTTAGTTCGATGATGTTTAGAATGAATTTGTAAGTGTCTTTCGGTCGTGGCAACTATATATTAGTCTTTCTTTATCAGGGCTATTCCAGTTTTTAACATTTCTTATATTTGGTAAGATTGCTTGTGAGATTTACTATCCAAGTGAGAGTTCAACAAGTGATGAAGAGCCCAACTATGGCAACAAAAGTTCACGAAGCTATATTCGGAAAGAGATTTCAGTACAATTTCACTGCCAGACTCTTGTTGTTTAGCTAATATAATGATGAGAGTCGATGTAAAAAGTTGGCCAGTAAAAAATACGCCGTATTGGAGAAAACTCTGTCAAGAACAGATATCAAAGAGATTTGCTAACCCAATCAGAATCAACCAATCCTTCGAGTCAAAATTTATGATTTATTAGAGAAAAAAGAGCGATTGGCCCGTCAAAGATCACATCAGTGATCTTTCTGTAAAACCACAGACAACTAACCCAATCAGAATCATCCAACGCTTCGAGTCAAAATTTATGATTTGCTAGAGGAAAAAGAGCCATTGACCAGGACTGCGTTGGAGATGTTTGAGTACACTTTTATACTACTCTCATGAAAACTATAGTCTACACATAGGTGTAGTCTTCGGCTTGTTACCAGTAGAGCAATTGTCTCCAGTAGCTCCGGAACTACCTTTAGCCCTTTATCGTATCATTGAACTTTGCATGTTAACTGGGCTGATGAAAAAGGAAAGCAAAGGGTGTCATTGCCATGGCCAGCGGAGAGATTCTCCGGTGACTGGCGACTTCAAAAGGTTCTTCAAGGTTATTCTTCATTGGTCAATCGAAAACAAAAAGTTGGTAAGTTCCAATCACGTTGTAACTCTTGCTTTTGCTCCCCCGATGATTAGTTCAGAACAATATCCCCTGTTATGTAGATTTCCATTTTTCTCTTTTTCAATGCCATTGCAAGCCAAGCATACGGAGCCTCATTTACATTTTCTCTTCTTGTAGAGCATTCCGAAAAAATTTGTTAAGAAATATGGAGAAGAACTTTCTGATGTTGTTGCACTCAAGCTTCCCAACGCTAGAATTTGGAGAGTAGGCTTGAGTAGATCTGAACGAACTGTTTGCCTTGACAATGGTTGGGGTGAATTCTTAGAAAACAATTCAATCGGTTTAGGATATTTTCTAGTTTTTACGTACAATGGAAGTTCCTCTTTTGATGTTAATATCTTTGATACAAGTGTTTGCGAAGTGCAATATCCGAATCACGAGACAAGCAGAGAACATGTTGAGGAAATGGAAGAGGATAACAGGGTTGACATCTCAAGTTCGAGGAACTCAAACAAAAGGAAAGCTGAGTTAATCTCCAGGAAAGTTCTTCGAAATTCTGTCACTCAGTCTGGTACGCAAGCTAACAAGTTTCAAAAACTTGTTAACAATCCAAATACAGTACATGAAAATAGGGGAGAGGATTACGGACATATAGAGGATGAGGTAGAGATTATTTATCTCGAGGACGAAGCAGACGAAGTGGGACAAAGGAAGAGAAGGTTTTCCAAATCAACCAAAGACAAGAAGTCCAAAATTAGAACCGGTGAATGTAATGTTTTCATATGTTAGTTATTTTTGTAGAATGATGTTATGGCACTCTGTCTTATTGATACTAAATTTGTAAGTGCAGGTGTAAATGATTTGCGGGTTAATCGTGATGAAGTCAAGCAAGTCCTTGGTGAAAATTTTCGTAAAACATCGGCAAATAGTAAGAGGGCAATCAAAGCTGCCAAAATGTTAAAGACCAAGAACCCTAAGTTTATAAGTGTGATGCGATCGTACAACTTACGTTGCAGTGTGCTGGTGAGGTTTTGTTTTTTTTTTCATATTGAATGTGTTTACTAATAAATGTTTTCAGTTCCGTTATCACTAGGATATGTAACGCTTGAAACTATCTCTGTTTTCTGTAGTATGTACCGTCCGATTTTGCTAGGAAGTATTTCAGAATGCCAGTGAAGTTTCTCAAGTTCCAGGTTTCTCATGGAAGAGTGTGGCATGTTAATGTTAATAATAGAAAGCTGGGAGGTTTAAACTTGACGGTTGGATGGAGAGAATTCTGTAGGGACAATAATCTGAAGGAAGGGGATGTATGTGTTTTTGAGTTAGAAATGGCAGGCAGTGACACCCTGAAAGCATCCATCTTCCGTGCAGATTGTGCTGGAACTAATCAAGAAATTAAGCGGCATCAGAACAAAAACTTAGACAATCAAAACGAAGAAGATGACCACGAATTGAATGAAGGTGGTAAGTTTAAAAGCATCAAAGTTGGTAACTTTTTCAATGTGTCTTCCGTCTCTAAATTATGAAAATTGTTTTTTTTGTTTCAAAATTTCCAGAAGAAGACGCGGAAGTCATTACCTGTAAAGGATTTGAAGAGAGGGTGAAGGCATTCGGAGGAAGTCGGAAGGCATTACAATCTGCAAAATTGTTTAAGCCCTCCCATCCTTCTTTCAAAACTATCTTGCAACCATGTAACCTTTCATATGGTTTCCTGGTGAGTCTTTTATGGAAGAAGGTACAGGTGATTTCAGTTGTTTCATCTTTCAGGCATACTTAATTTTAGTTCACTGTTCATGTTTGCAGTATGTGCCATCTGAATTTGCTTTGCGGTACCTAAGGTTGGTTTCTAAACGAATCAAAGTTGTGGACCCTGTTGGAAGAGAATGGGCCATTAGTACTAAATGGAGATGTCGTGGAGGGCTTAATCTAGTAAATGGATGGGGTGCCTTCTACAGGGAAAACTATTTGAAGACAGGAGATGTCTGTGTCTTTGAGCTGATCGAGCCAAGTGAATATAAGCTACAACTTGCCCTATTTCGTGCTTCCTAGATCCAAATTTGTGTTTACTGATGTAGTTGTTCTTTTTAGCACCTGATGCACCTGATTTTGTTCTTAAAGTGAGTCTTCTTTCCTTTAAACGCTTCAACACATAAACTTGTATAAAATGATGGGTTCATTCTTTTGAAGAAACTAGCTAAACAATCTGAATCTTCTACCCAAATAATATGCTTGATAGGCATTTTTTAGTGAAGGTTGGTTGTACATTTGTTTTTGACACAAGAAGATTTTTTTCAAAAAAGCCACATAAAACGATAGAAGTTGTGGACAGATTTCTTTAAAACTGTAACCGATATGAAAGATCCCAATTTCATCCCCGACTATAGGCCCATCAATTTAAGATTTACCATTCAGTCAACACTATTCCTACCCGGAAATGGCCAAAATCACCAACTGATTGGCAACATTTGCTGCTGCCACTGTCACCTGTCCTAGGAGGAAAAACATGAACGTAAGGCACATAACAGGAATGAACTCATATGGTGGGCTAAAAGCTCACAAAAAAGTTATCTCATTAGGCCTACCAGTGAGCACTGAGCAGTAATTTGTAAAAGTGGTGAGCTCATTGAGAGCTCCGTCAAAACGCAATGGCAGCAGTGGTGGTGCACTCTCTTCAACCTGCAGTGCTGTAGGTGAGATTTTCAGGATTGCTGCAATTATGAATGGTCTGGTTCTCGTTGGAGTTGCTGTTGGGTTCGTTCTTCTTCGCATCGAAGCGTCACTGGAGGAAGCAGACTGAGTACTTTTTAGCTATTGAATTGGTTTCGTAACCCTTGTTATCTTTAGTTCTTCTATTTAATTTATTTAAAAGTCAATTGTTTTGGATGTTCCATTTGAAACTGTGTTAAGAGATAAAGATGTGAATCTTGATTTGCTAGTCTAAAAGCACAAAAGTTGATCAAAGATGCTGTCTTTAAGTCATTGGAAAAAAAAAAAAAAAACGGAATTGGGTTAATCGCTGTTTTGGATGCACAATTAGTATATTCACAAACAAAGGATAGAGAAATTTTAGGAATGTCTGAATACTTGCAAGAAGATTTTGGGTGGTATTTTTTCTTCGAATTTCTTGTGACAGGACTCCTTCTTTGGAAATAAGTATGTTTCTGATACTTGACAGCAGGACACCAAATTCCCATGCCACAAGTTTAGCCTTATTAAGTCAGGATTCCTGTTTTTCTGATCATGAAAGGTGAAAGTTTTAGGTACGTTGTTGGATCTAAAGAACTGCTTTGTGCTTTCCGTTGATAAATGCTACAGGAAGAACAGCTGTAACATTTAGTCTTTAACCTTTGATTTGAGTAAATGTTCTTCCTCGGGGATCACGGATTCTGTGGACTGTCTGGATACTTTTGTTGACATGAGTAATAGTCCAAGAGTTACTGAATTGAAAGAACAGCAAGAAATGGAGGTTGTCCTTGGACTGATCCCACCTTCCATGGTCTATCTGTGTTACCGCTCTGGAAAAGGGAAGCTCTAACCGAGTTGCATAACTAGCATGCTTGACTAAATACCTTTGTGTTTCAGTGACTGCTTAGCTTTTTCCTACGCTAAATTTTGTTTCATTTTAATAGCAATACTCAACCAACATAATGAGTAAGTAACATTCTTCAGCAAAAATGGCGTCTAAAAATAAGACTTCATTCTCACTATCCTCAAGAGCGCTTATTATAACATTCCTTAAGATCATAGGATCATATCCCAATTGGATCGAGATTAAAGATTTGGAAGTTCAATGGATACTTCAACACCAGTTGTATTTTCAGGTATGAGATGTCTTGAAGCTATCAATGGCAATTGAGACATCTGTACTCCTATTGCGAAGGTGCTCATACTCAATTGATTGGCCTCTTAGCATGCATTTGCGAGCTAATTTGAGGCAAATGCACCCTGTGCAGAGCAAGATCACAAAAAGTATCCAACTGAATTGCAGGTTTGCTAATGCTCTGGCCCTCATCTCTGCGTCAATTGATTCACAAGCCACACTTCAGTGCATATGACCCAAGCTGGCCTCCTCCAACTGCATAAAACAACCCTTGGGAACAAATTCAGGAAGCCATAGCATAATCCCCATGTTCATAAGCCAACATCCTTGGAATATAACTGAAACTGAAAGAACAAGAGCTGCAGGGAAATTAGCTGGAAAGCTAGCAGCAGCTGAAGCGGCCACTACTGAGACAAACACTATGATTTGCAATAGCCAGTGGTAATGGCCTTCAAGTCCAACATGGTCAGTTGAGTGAAAATGTAGCAGAAAAAGCTCTTGACCAAAAACAGAAGCTGCAAGAATTCCAGTGACCCCGGAAAGGATGCTCGATGATTGAAATACCTCTGCAGAAAGAGTAAAACCTGCGAATACAGCTAGGTGAAGAAACATGGCAGCATGTTCCAAATTAACAAGCTTAAAACTTGGATGGAGGACAGGGAATTCCAGAATTTGGGCCAGAATAGCAAAGATTGATCAAGAGAGAATGAAGATGAGTTCCAAGTGCTTGAGTCTGGGAAGAGGGCCATAAAATGGATACCAAAACTTGATTGCAAATTTAGCAGAGCCTTTGAAGCAATATGCTCTGATGGTATTCACTGTATGCCATAGACCCAGCAGGGTCAAGGCCAAACCAGGAATGATGTGCCCCAGAAAGGTTCCCATAATATAACTTTTGTTATCATTCCCTCCATTTTCAGACCCAACAAAAGCTTTAAATACCTGAAGCAAATGTAGACACTAAATTATTGACATCTATTCGAAGGTTTAGTGCATGGTGCGTGTTGTCTCCACAAATAAAAATGCATGCAAAAACACGACATCACAGATAAGGCATGGTTCCCCACTAAAATATAAAGAAAGGTGATGGAGTCGCTTCCGGATCATGAGAACCAATTAACCTAAAGAACTTGCTGAGTCGACTACCATGTTCTGATACAAATGTTGACGATGTAAAAGTTGGGACATTTAAATGAGTACGGTACAATAAGTGTGTTATTTTTCCAAGTGAACCAAAACCAATATATGTGTAAAGGTGAAAAAAAGAAATGACCCTTGGAGGTTGTCAAAGACCAATCTGAAAATGGTGGGTTTTGACTCGTCTGCAATGCGATGAGTGGCAACGAATGAAATGTTCCAACCTATCGAAGAAGTTGGATTCTTTATCAAGTCATCTTGCTTGAATTCAACGGTCACGAGCCATCTACATAAAAGTAATATTCCATGGAATATTACCTTAGCGCTGTGCGAGAACACGATATTCTGTTTTTGAAACGTCCCAAGTTTTCCATAAAAGAATTAAGAAGATGGCACAGGATAACCTTCTTTGGACGAGTCCCAAAATAGCTGCTTCTTTCAAAACATTACTCAGCCTCTGATTGTAACAACCACAATAGAGATTGAAGGCTTCCCTGCAAAGCTAGGCAACGATACCATGAAGCATGAATTCTATGTTTTAAGATCCAATTTTTATCTCATCAAAAACATATTTAAATTTTACAGTAAAACAATTTAAGTAATGAAACAATAAATCACAGAAAGTTGCTTCCTTCATAGAAAAATGCACTACTCGAAACAATCTTTTCAGGAGTTTTCTGTTTGAGGTGTCACTTAGGTGAATACCATTATTTATAGGGATTCTTTTAAACTTTTGCCTAACATACGTGATATTGGGAAATTAATCAAAATCAAATTATTAGTGCAATGGAATATTTTATATTTTTAATCATATCACTGTAGTAAAATCTTTAAAAATATTAATAAAAATAAAATAGTTAAAGACAAATCTAATTTGGGTTTTTTTAAAAATTTCAATGAAAGAATCTAAGTACAGAATTGCTCAATTATCCAAAATTTAGCAGTATTAAAAAATTAAAGAATAAGTAACTTTTGTATAAAGTTTCATATGGAGTGTTAGATATTTTAATGTCTTACTTAAAAAAACTAAAATTTACTAAATCTAATTGAAATATATTTTAAATTATAATTAAAATCCAACTTTAATTAACTAATTATATTTTAATTTTAATATATTTATAAAATTTTAAACTTCACAACTAAATCTACTTTAATTTAAATTTATTTTCTCTCTTCAATTATTCTATACACGTGACCTATTCATTTTTAACATATTGAAAAATAATTACACATTGTAACTCTAATTTATAATTAAAATTAAATAAATTATATTTTTTTATTTTAAAATTAAATAATTTATAATTAAATATTAAAATTGATGTTTAATAACATATCATATAAATGCATATATTAAACATGTTATAATAATTAGATTTTAACCTATCCAGTTATAATATATAATTTAATCTTTTGCAATTTATATTTTAATTGGATATAAAATATGAAGTTAATATCTATTATATTAAAATTCAAATATGTTTGTTCTTGTCAATTATAATTAATTTATAATTAATATTTAAAAACAATATTTTCAAATTTCAATTTATTATAGCCAAAGAACATTTAAATTATTAATAATTAATAACATGTCTTCAGGAGTAAATTGATTGGATAAACTACAAGCCGTATGTCCAGTATATTAGTCAAATTCCGCATTAGAAGACAAGGTCTTATGAATACCACATGCATTTGAAAATTCACTAATAGGTATTGTAGGAATTTATTAAGGAAGCTAAAGTTTCATAGTGTAGGCTAGTATGGTGTAACCAAAATTTGCCTAAAATGTCCTTTATTCAATGGTTAGCTGTTGAAAGTAAACTCTCTATTATGGATAATATCGCAGATTGAGCATCTCTGGACTATCATGTGTACCATGCAATAAAGAAATTGAGATCATTGATCGCATCTTCTTATATGGGTATGCTTTGTTGGAAAATAAACGTAAGATCATATCTAAAAGTAGCAAAATGAATATAAGATTTATTTAACATAATCAACTTTAACAATAATTAATTTGAAACATAATCAAAACAATAGTAAGATTACACTGGCCTTGTTATCGCTTTTCGGTGAACCTTTTCTTCTAAAAAATCCATCAACCACTTAGTCATTCAAACGTCTGGCCTCTAATGTATCCACAGATCTATTTCAGAGAAAACTTAAATCTAATTTGAGAGGAAACATTTTAAAGTGTTATCTTTATTTTTCTAATTTTTTCTTTTATATGAAAAATTATATTTTTTATCCTTGGACTATCAATACTACAGTTAAAGTCAAACTTTAGTCACAATTATGAATTAGTCTTAAGAAGATCAAATATCACATATTGATTCTTGAAATTTCTAAAAATTTTCAATTAAGTCCTATTTAATTAAAATTTCACTTTCTCCTTTATAGATCTTTTATATGTAACCCATTAGGTTCCTAATATGTGGGTAATGAATATAAATTATAATTATAATTCACAATTAGAATTAGATAAATTAAAACTTATTTTAATTTATTTTTAATTCTTTAATTAAACAATTTATAATCATAGATCATGATCGACGTCTAGCAACATGTAATGACTACCCAAATATAATTAATATCAAAGTGGTTTGAGTTAACCTATTCATATATGGTTATGAATTATAATTTAATCCTTTGGTCATTCCATATTCTAATTAGATTTAAAGTATGGAATTAGTGTCGATTCTAAATAATTCAACCATGTTCGTTCTTGTGAATTAGTAAATGCTTTATAATTGATATTTGAAAAACAACATTTTCAAATTTCAATTCACTCTAACCAAAGATTTTCAAAATCATTACTAATCAAGGACTGTAGAACATTCTCCCTAATTACTTTAGGGTAAAGAATCTTTTATTGATTCACTCAACTATCTACATATAATTCATAATATATCTAATTACTACCGAATTAAGCTACTTCAAGATTAGATTATATGTAGTATTAAAACATAGTAATTTCTACATTAGATAACTTTGGTAATCTCAAATCTAAGGATAAACTATACAACCATCATAATGAGATAATCCACAGACACATAAGTAATGTTACATTTTGGATTCTCATAATTGAGTTAATTCAATGAATTTATTCTCTATTAAGCACCCATACGTTAATCTAAGTGTCTCCATTATTTAATCTATGAGATCGATTACTTTCTTCATAAGAAAAAAACTAAGCGTGTGCTAGTCTAACCGTTCTATTAATATCATGTCTTGATGAAATTATAATTAGGAATATTTTAGGAATAATACAAAATGTAATTCGAATTTCATAATTATAATCTCATTATACTTTCTAATTGCATGATAATTATGCTAAGGATTTTATCTTTATGATTAATAATTAAAATAATTGATAAATACACAAAGATAAAGGATTCCTTTTTAGTCATTAAAACACTAATTTCATACAAATAAATTATAACTAAAAAATTGACTGTAAGGGCATAAACCAATAATCTCTCAATTGCACTAAAGCCAATTACCTATGGATTTAAAACCTTAGCCATCTATATGTCTATTATGTCTATTTTGAGACAATGGCTTATCAATCGCATCTTATGTGATTCTTAGATCTGTTCAGTGACAACTCTTTATCAAAACATATCTAATATGTTATTCCTAATCTTACCTTTAAATTAATATGATCATAGGTTTACTAATCTAAATCATACAAATTTAGTTAAATAGGACCCATCATTATAAGATTAAACATGTTCGGGTTAAAATGACCTTGAATCTACTCAATAAGCCTGATAATAAATAGAACTCTATTTTAATTCTATAATAATAGAAGGTATCATTCATGTTCTAAACATGTACTTAATATTATAAAGAGGGATTTAAAATTTTCTAGATCTCATTCTAATTAATATAATCTCATTATATTAATTTATCTAACATAATCTAATTATGAAAGAGAAATTGAGCACTTTGCTTATTAGATAAATTGAGCATTTTTCTTGATTCTAAAAATTGATTTGATAAATTATTTAATTTAATTAATCAACTCTTAAAAAATTAATTAAATTATAAAATATTGCTAATAAAAATAACCCTTTGAAAACTATTTTAAAAATTTAGAAAAACAATTTTTCTAAAAATATTAGGAATTTAAACTATTTAAAACTTAATCATAATAAGGAAATTTTAATTTAATTTAATTTAAAACCATTTTAAATTTAAAAACTCAATATATATATATATATATATAACCTGTTGGGGCGTGCAGCCACTCAACGTGGGCACGCACCTTATGTTGCTGCAAGAGGCAGCGCCTCCTGCTTGGAGGGCGCATACTGTTCTTCCCCAGGCGTTATTCTTGGTTTTTTTTTTCTTGCTTTGTTCTTCCTTGTACTCTGCTTCTACCCTTAGAAAAACTTGTTGTCACCCCTCCTTGGCCACTTAACATTTGGGAAACCATCCCAAATCAGAAAATGCGAATCACCGCCAGTGACGGTGAAACTCATGGCACATTGGCAATAACTCCTCTTGTTACCAGTGGTCCTAGCCAACAGCCCAAAACAAGACATGCATTAAAGCCATCTTACAGATTATTCAGTTCAAGCTTTTCCATGGACCATCCAAATAAATCAACAACACCCACTCATCTTCATGAATTATTAAGCAATTAATGTACGATAAACATTCAAAATAGACGTTAAGTGTAACACTCCCTATCTTTAATCTCATCATTAATGTCATAAGATAATTAAATAAAATAATTAAAAAAATTATTCTTATTTAAGTTGCAAACAGTAACTAGTACTCTTAAAAGTTTGTCTATACACCCCAAAATATAAGACGTAACAGTAGATATACACAAAAAGTCAAAACAAACAACTATACGCATCCTATGTTACTGGCCCCACCTAACCTCAACGATCTCAGTCTCGAGCATTGGGGTTATCTCCACTTACTCTATTACTTGAAAAATGTAATGGCAAGGGATGAGCTGCCAACTCAGTAAGGGTCACCTAACCGTACCCTTATATATACATATATCAATATAAGAAACAGATAAATGATCACATAATCGAAGCTGGACAGTGGGGGAGCTGTCCAAAGAGGGTTAAGTTGGACAGGGGGGTGTCTGACCAGAACGTGGGTGGCGCGTCAGCACTGGGGAGGCCGAGTCGCTGCTTCTGGTGGCGGCCGGTGGTCGAAGGACGGTCACACGCGTCGTCACGCGCCGGCGCGTGGGAATGGGCCGAACTGGTCAGGTGGCGCGTGAGGGACACGCGCAGGTCGTCTGGTCGCCGGACTTGGGGGAGACGCCGGTCAAGGGGCGGATTCTCTGATGGGGCCGGCGGTGAGACAAAATAGTCACTAGATGTGGGTGACCAAAAACAAAACCCTAAAGGGCAGAATTGTGGTGGCTGAAACGAAACCCTAAGACTGAATAGGGATGGCAGAAAAAGAAAAGAACCCTAAAGGCTCTGATACCATGTAAACTTGAAAGGTAGAAGTAATTTTATTATATATCAAATATATGTACAGACTAGGTCTTTATATACAGAAAGGTATGAGCCTAATTAGGAATACATTTCTAATTAGGAATACAATCCCTATAATCAAGCTATATATACTAATTAGGAATATTAAAGATATCATCTATAACAAGAATATTTCACAATCAAAAGCGAGATGAAATACTTTTGAGAATATGGAAAAATTAGAGATTAATGACCCTCGATCACAAGATGTTCCAAGAACTAGTTCAGAAAACAACACTAGACAGCAAACTACACTTGATATTGAAGGAGAAGAAAGTGAGATACAAGATGAGGCTGCTAAAACAAATCAACAACCAGTGAGGTTGGGGAATCAAAACTTATCGAGAGATTTACGCCAAAGAAACCCACCAACAACACTTGTAGAGTATATACGAGACTTTAGAAGCCAGGATTGAGCTAAAACACATAATTTACTTGATGATATTATTAAGAAAATTCATGTTGAAGAACTTGATTTTGTTAGAAAGATGGATCCCCACCTATTTTTTGATTGGATAGAAGCCATGGAGGATTTCTTTGATTGTTGCAACATATCAGAAGATCGAAAATTCTAATTTGCAAGGATGAAGTTACTCGAACATGCAAAAATTTGGTGGAGATTGATAAAGGATAGACTTTGAAAACCAGGCCAGCCACAAATTGTTGACTCGGAAGAGATAAACTTGAAGTTATTAAAAAAATATTTACTATTCTATTATTAAGAAGATCTTTAAAATCAACTCACAACACTTAAACAAGGAAATATCTATTTAACCGAATACAGAAAATTCTTTGATGTGCTTTCTATTTGATGTGAAGGAATGGAATTTGAATGACAATTCATATCTCACTAAAAAAATGGCTTAAGGGCAGAAATTCGCAAGGAGCTAAGGATGCAAAGAATTTACAGCCTAAAAAATGCATATCATTTGGCTTTGAGAACAGAACAATAAATAGGTCAACGAGTAAGTAAAAATTTTAAAAGTCAAGTCTTGAAGTTAGGCACAAGGAGAATTACAACTGTGGAGAATTTTAGGACAGCTCCTAATTCATTAACACTTGCACCACTGAACAACTACAAAGCTTTTCAAGGAGCTGAACCTCAAGAAAAATCTATAGTTGAGACTGCGACAAAAGGAGGTAATGATAACAAGAAGTGTTTCTGATATAAAGGAAGGGGTCACTATGCTTATGAATGCCCTAACAAAGGTTTATGCATGATGGTAGAAGAAGATGAGGAAGAAGATGAGGAATGTGTCTGTGAACATGGAGATGGAGGGGAGTTGGAAGGAGGCTCTAATGATGAACAAGTTGATCCCTCACATCTTAATGTAATGAGGTGCATATTTATGACTCCTAAGGCTAAAGAACAAGAAGAATGGTTCCATACTGCTACTTTCTTTACTCAAGTTAGATGTAAAAATAAAAGTATGTAAGTTTATCATCGACGGGGGAAGCAATATGAATGTAGTTTTAGAGTGTATAGTAAAACGATTGAATTTATTTTCAAAGAAACATCCACAACCTTATAAAAGTTAAATTGTGTGGGTGACAGTGTTATGTGCCTGAGCATAGGATTTAGTCACAAGTTGACTCACGGAGAAGTCCTCTCTTCTTCCCTTATTTGTGGCTAAGCGTTTCCTAGATTTACCTATCCTATATGACGATAGAGAGAGAGAGTCGTCCTTGACTGACCCTCTTTAGGTTTTCTGGCAATGTTTTTTACTTGCTTTATTCAATATGGATATGCCTTTAAATAGGTTTATAATAGTAGAGATATTAGAAATCTAAATAGGATAGAATCCCTCTAATTTAGCTTTCTATTAAAACAGAACTTTCAAAATAATAACTTTCCTAATTAAAATAAGATCTTTTTAATTTTTTTTCTAACAAAATTTGAAATAATAACTTTTATTAAATAATAATATTGATTTCTTTGTGTCTTCCACAATATTTCATCCCTCCTAGAAATTGAGCTTGTCCTCAAGTTTGAACTTAGGTTATTCCTAGATCACTTACAATTTTCTTCATCTTTTTCACTATTTGAATTTAGTACCTCTGTCTAAAAAAGCCTCTTGCGATTATGTCTCATTGAGTCGGATTTGTTGCAATTAAAACACAGTCCTTTAGCCCGTTTTGTTGCCATCTCTTCCCTTGAAAACCTTTTGAAAAATAGAGTTGGGGTGTTGCTTGAATTGCTAGCAATATACCTGTCAGTTTCCCTCCTTCACTCACTTTTTTGGTATTTTGGTTCTTAGCAAAGTTAGTATTGATTGCTGCTGATTTAGGGGGTATGCACCCAACCGAAAATTTGGTGCTACTGGATAATATACAATGTTATTTTCTTTCTAAAGCCTATGACATATTCATCGCAATTCCCAAGTTTCTAGGCTGTTGCATCTCTACCTCAATTCAAAGGCTCTCCATCTGTTCTGCTATAAATAAATTCACCTTTTGACGGGGATTCAGGTCTGTAGTCTTTGTTAACAAAGATTGAAACTGCTGTTAATAATCTTTGACAGTTCCTGTTTGCTTAAAATTTACTAACTCTCCTAAGGGATTGTTGCTCATGGGTGGTTCGAATTTGACATTGTAATGGTCTTTAAACGCTTCCAAATCTAACTCTAGTTCTTCCTACTCTACTTGATAAAATCATAATTGGGCTTCTCTCAATAGATGAAAAGCTGCCAATCCCACCTTATCTATTTCCGGAGTTTTTTGGTTTTGAAAGAACTGCTTGCATCTTCTTAACCAAACCAATAGGTCCTTTACGCCATAAAAGGATGGAAACTTTAACTTGTAATGTTGCGGCATAAGCTGACCACTGGTTCGTTCTTCAGTCTGCTCCTCTAAATAGTTGCGGCTGCTTCGGTTGCCGTTGCTAGAATCAAGAACTCTATCCCTTCCTGTCTGCTTTTTAGATTCTCAAACATAGCATGTGACCTCTACCATTTGCTCCTCCAGTGCTTGCTGTCTCACGGCCATGGTTGCTATAAAAGCCTCTAACTTGTTGACTAGGCTTCTTGAGTCACCCATAACAGATGGCTTTGGTACTAAGTTGTTATGTGCCTTAGCGTAGGATATAATTACGGGTCGATTTACGAAGAAGTCTTCTTTTCTTCCCTGACTCGGGGCCAATAGCTTCCTAGCGTAGGATCTAATAAAGAAGTCTTTTTAGAGTAAGATTCAGGTTTGAAATTTAGTTAGGAAAATTTTTGCTACTAGAATAATGATTCTATGGACTTTTTCTATAAGTGTGCATGTATTCTACCCTTCAAAAATAAGATTCAGAATTTATTTTCTTTAAACTTAAGTTTTCTACTAGAAAGTATTATGTGCCCTAGCGTAAGATCTAATCACAAGTCGAGACACGGGGAAACTCCTCTCTTTTTCCTTGGTCGTGTTATCACAAGAAATAGACCTGTCCTTGACGAGGCCTTGTATAGTTGTTATGTTTTTTATCAAGGTTTGCTTGCCTCTTTATTCAATATTGAAGCCTTCAAATAGGCTTAAGAGATAATAACAATAATCCTAATTAGGGCTTTTAATTAGATATAAAGTCTAAAAATAGAATTCTAAATTGGTGGAAGGTGGAACAAGATTGTTATTTCTTGATGCAAAAGGATCATAGACGATAGTAAGGCAAAGACATTAAACTTAATATTTTGATTGCAGGAGGAATGTGAAGATTTGCATGAAAGAATCAAAAAGGGTTTACTCAAGAGACCAGCTATAGTAAGCTTTCTATCAATTTTGCATAACTCTCAGGAGTTATTAGTGCTTAGACTTGACTCATTTAGATTTTTATCAAGTTTAAATCAACGATGAACTCTGTCAAGACTTGATTTTAATGGTCAGACCATACTTGTTTCAATTTTCACGAACTAGGGATAGAAAAAGAATCTTATTACTCAAATCTGGTTTTGGAAAGAGATTTTAAGATTTAAATGGACTTCGATCTAAGTTCAGGTTGATTGAAACAAGAAAACTTCAAATTAAGTGTATGAAAACAAATAGAACATTCAAATGAATGTTTAACAGGTTTTCATATGAATATCATCATTCTCAGTTATTTAGACTGCAGGGATTTAAGTGATTTTTTTTTCTTGAGATGTTTATTTGGTAGTGTTTTCACTTAGTAGTTGCCATAATATCTGTAACCAACCATCTCTTTCAGAAAACTTTTAATTTTCTCTTGATAATCATGTCCTGGAACTTAATTGCTGTTTGAAGTTGACGAAAATTTAACCTAATTGTTGTTAATAGATGAAGATGATGACAAAAAGTAGGTTTATTCTATTGCTTGCTTGAATTTTCTATTATCTTGGTAGCTTTTTATTGTGCTTTATCCTGTAATTGAAATGAATAACCTGGAATTGTAGATTTATTTGGCTATGTACTCTTCTTGAGTTGAATACAATGGTGAAATCTTTTTTTTATTTATTTAACCCCGTTAGTCTTTCGCCTTTCCTCTGAGTGAAAATTTTGGTCAATGTTTTGTAGGCAGAGTTTGAAGAGAAGGCTCGGTTTTTGCATGAAGATGTAATGAAGCATGTATGTAGTTTGCCTGCTGGAAAAGTTATAATGAAAAGAAGATTGTATAATGCTCGTACTTCTTTTAAGTTTCATCTTCTCTTTTCTATGAGGTTGATATTATTTTGACTCGGATCAACATTTTATGTTTATGGTGACATATGAGGACCTTCCGGTGAATTTCATGAATGATGCATATACAGTTGCATATAAAAAATTATCTGGTGGCTCTCGACTTGTGGGTGTTTTTTTAGTAGGTTACCATAAACAATTATGTTTCTAAGCTTTTAAATGTTGAACTAATAAATATTCTTGTGTGAGGAAAGATATGTCGATGTTATGAAGCTTTCACACTCTTCTGTCATGAATGGTTTTTCTCTGTTATATGATCGCCTATAGTGATTAAGTATGGTTGACTTTCGAGTGATGCTTTTGCTATGTGCTACCTAAAGTAATGATGTGATGTGCTTTTAATTGGCTAATATGGTTGCTTGTTAACTTTCTGTTGCAATTTGTACTTCTTGTGGTGGAACTTTCAGTGGATTGACACCGAGCTTGATTTGCTACAAAAACGCATTGATCGAGCCAATGAAAAGGGGTGGCGAAAAGAATATCCTTTCTTAGGTTAATCGGATATTCCTGTGAATGCAAGCCTTACTCTAGCATGTGATATGATGTAAATTGTATGACCATTTATTGCATAATTACTGTTTCCGTATACTTTTTATATTTCATATTTTATACATAAGGTTGTTTGGGACTTTGTTTTGGAGATTATTTCTTCTAAGTTAGCTGTTCTGATAATGCTTCCTGAAAATGTATTAACTCCTGAAACACTTAATTATGGATCCTTGACATTGGAGCTCGCACGCTGCTTGAGTATCTAGAAAAAAGGGAACTGCTTCAGAAACCAGATGAACAAGCACGACTGTTGCGTGAGGTTCCGGAAGCCATTGAAGATGAAATAGAAGTTCAGACTGACGTGCAGGATATTCCTGAAAATACTAGTGAAATGAAATCTGGTTCAACAGGATTTAACTCCCACAGAGCTTCAGATTTTGCTGTTCTTGATAGAGCAGCCAATGAAACTTCATCAAACAGTGAGTTCTTAATCATGCATTCTTTAGATATGCCATTAACTATTACATTTTTGGCTGTGCTGTTTTCCAACGTCATTTTCATGTTAGTGGAGGCACGTGAACTTGGTGTTTTCTTGGTAATAGGTCATGAGGTCACACTCAAAAGTGAAAGAAGATAGTCTCTGTTCCTTTCATTCGGATGAGCTTTTAACCTTTTGTTATAGGAAAAACTGCCAAAGAAGTTTTGGGGTACAGAGCATTGCTTACTTGATATAATTTTGATGTTTAGCGATCGTTTAATCTCAATTATAAAGCAATAGAATGAGATTCTTGGCGCTTTGGAAGTAAATGTACTTCTTCTTTTATTAGGAGTCTAAATTCTGATAGTGACAGCAATTTAATTACAAAAAAGAACTATAAAACATCTCAGAAACTCTATTATAGGTCAGCAAAGCAATTTTTCTGATGAAGCTAAAAGGCGTCTAGTGGAGACTGAAAGTCTGACCACCACCGGCGCGGCACACCTGATCAATGGATCAATACTTCCGGCCAATGGATCAACGCATCCGACTGAGGGAGAAACTGGTCCGACGGATGAGAAAAAGGATGCTGAGGATCAAATTGGCCCTCAAGTTATTGAATTGAGTAGTGATGATGAAAATGAGGATAACCAGAACAATGACTCCTCCAATTCAGGAATCCATATATGGTATTATGTAGATCCTCAGGGAGATATCCAAGGTCCCTTCTCAATTTCATCATTAAAACGCTGGAAAGAAGCTGACTACTTTCCTACAGATTTCAAGGTTTGGAAGACGGGACAGAGCCAAAAGGAAGCTGTATTATTGAGTGAAATTATTCACCAACAATTTTCCAATTAATTGTACATAATAAGAACGTAGAATGATTGGGCAGTCCTGATTGTTAGTGCTGAATCTGCAGCTAAGTCTCTCTACTTTGGTAAAGTAGACGGAGACCAGACTTTTTGATCATGTTCATTTCTGGTCATGCCTCTTAGGAAAAAGTAAGGCAAAACAGTCATTTAAACTATAAGATTTTCACTAATATTCAGGTTAGACCTTAATGTTTTAGAGCTTTTAAAAATAATTTTAACGTTTCAAAAGCGTTTAAAAAGAACCTTAACGTTTAAAAAACGTTCAAAAACAACTTTGGTCAAACTTTAGTCAAGTTTGAGTGCTATGTGGCACATTTTGATTGGTCTACGTGT
>JAOXYD010000136.1:346968-362633 GCA_028565735.1 Pinacopodium congolense | reverse complement strand
CATAAATATAAATCTCAAAATAATTTAGTTAAAATAATTTGATATGTTAAATGCATAATTTATTATGGAGATATGTGAATATGAGGGTATTACGGGCATTATGTTAAAAATATAAGGATAAAAGAGACTAAAAAATAGGCTCATTAATTATCATTAATTGCTCTGAAACATCTACATTTTTTTTAGAAGCTCCAAATTTAAGCTTTTTGAAAAGCTGTATTTTAGCTGCTAAAAAAGTTATATCTATTAAAGAAGTGCTTTTTAATTCTATACCCAAACACCTATGTTTTAACAAAAAGACTTTTGTGGTTGAAAAAAGTGCTTATTAGCCTCCCAAAAACCAAACCAAACAGGCACTTATTATCATCTAATATTTACAAAATAGTATATTTTATCCCTTTAATACTAATTCTGTTAAGATTTTGTTAAATAAATATTAATTTTTTCAATATTCTATAATAAACTATTAATTAATTACTAAAAAGTAATTAATAAAATTTTAATGAAATTAGTATTAAAGGAACAATTTATATTATTTGGTAAACGTTAAGAAACAAAATACACCATTTTACAAATATTAAAAATTAAAGTAATACTTTACAAAATATTAAAAAATAATTTAAACTTTTTTTAAAATATTAAAAGACAAATGGTACATTTTACCTTTTTTTTTTTCGGAATAAACTTTGTTATTTACAACTCCACAAAACTATTGGGAAGGTATTTAATTCAGAATAACCGTATGATTATCGTTGCTGATTTTCTATCCTCCCTTTCAAGAGAGACATGAATGTATGGAAGCGGACAGTAGCAGCACTAAACGAGAAACAAATTTCTGTGGTAGGTAGCTGTGGATTCTTCATGACCAAATGCTAAGGAAATAAAAATTACACTGATTTTGGCGTTCGTGGGTCATCGGAGAGTGGAGATTGTGCGTTTTTGATAATTTTGAGATCTTTCATGTCGCTCTTCTTCTCACTCATCTTCCTGAAACCTTAACCCCAATGACCGACAATGATTGGACCACCAAAAAAACACTTCCTTCCTCTTCTTCTTCTACTCTCCCTTTTTGCAGTATTCTTTGTATCCCACTTCAATTTCTCTGAACACCCAATTTCTCCTTCAAATCATATCTTCACTTTCATTGATAACACACCAAAGCAACCCAATTGCCATTTCACTTTTCTCATCAAAGTTCTCACCTTTAACCGCCTTGACTCCCTCACTCGATGCCTACGTTCACTAGCCACCGTCGACTATGGCAACGATACTGTCCATCTCCATATCTACGTTGACCATTTTCTACAGTCTAATGATTCTGTTGATGTCTTGGATCAAAGACTGGATCTTGCACATGAAATTTTGGAGTTTGTTGATGTGTTCAAGTGGGATTTTGGGAATAAGGTTGTGCATTACCGGACAACCAACTTGGGTCTGCAAGGTCAGTGGTTGGAGTCTTGGTGGCCGAGTTCTGATGATGAGTTTGCGTTCGAAGTGGAAGATGATTTGGAAGTGTCGCCAATCTTTTACAAGTTTGTTAGAGCTTTGATTGCTAATTACTATTACAATGTTTCCAACTTTAGTCCTTCTGTCTATGGTGTTTCACTCCAGCGTCCGAGGTTTGTACCAGGTACCTATTTTAGTTTCTGATATTTTTTACGCACTGATATGTTTCTATGTGCTTTCTTATACCAGTTTTACTCTGTCTGGATATGCCATTATTGGAAACTTATTACTATTTGTTTCTTTGATTTCCGTGTGTTACCTAAACCAACTCAAATGTGCCCCTTAGTGAAGCTCACGCTTACGCATATTGATTGATATATTTTAGTTCGCTATGCTTGTTTAAGGTGAAAGGAACATTAATTTAGCCTTTCTAGCTGTTTTGATGGTGAAGCTGTTACATGATGCTAGAATTGAGAATCAATAATTGAATGCTAATGTAGTATCTTCGATTTACAAACCAATTGACACCATGAAATTCTTTCAACTTTCAGATGTCATCGTATTGGAATGCTTCCTGTGGTGATATTTGGATGTAGTGCTTGAACTATTGTTTCATTATTGTCTTAAGAGAATTATGCTCGGATCTAGTGCCCAAATATTAGTAGATAATCAAGGTAGAAATTGCTGGTCAAGTGGGTAGATTGCAACTTAGTACAGTTATCAGAAGTTTGGCTAACTAATACTCTTCAGGGTTTTCTTACTCTAGGAATAATTTGACAACCTTTTGTAATCTCCTTCGTCCCTCCTCAGTGCACATGCATAAAAAATTTACATATATGTGTTTCAAATTTCTAGTTGCAGCAAACTACTGTAATTATGATATATGTTTTAGTATATGGAGTTGATAGCACTTTTAAATAACTTTTCTAAATGTCGAATCTGAGTAATGGTTAATGCTTTTAGAATATAATTCCCATTATCTAGGGTAGTTGAATATTAGGATATAAAGCAAAGAAGGAAGTTATTTCTGTGCTCTAAGTGTTTGTAAATATTGACTGAATGAAGCTTACTAGAATGCCTCATGTAATTTTTTGAGTTATGTTGTGATATAAATAGTTTCTCTTATTGCTATTACTATTATTCTTATTCTCATACTGAGTGTTGGAACAAGGAATCCTATTCAATGCTTTTAGGATATGATGCAGTGAAAAGTCGTCGACTTGTATCCTTCCCCAACAACATCATGAATATAGCATGTAAATACATCAAATTGACAGAATATTGATAAATATAAAGGGTGTGAAATTAGGTGTGGTACCGGAAAGTAAAGAGGAGGAAGGACAAATAAATTACACGTTAATTTAATGTTGTTTGACTATAGAACCTGCATCAACTAATACAGTGACCGCTAAGAATATAGAAACCACTAAGAATTTTGAGATTCGTTTTATGTTTAGCTGATATGTTTATAATAGGAAGCCAATATTATATTTTATAATAAGAAGATACAATATTCTTAAATAGAATTTAAATTACTTTATTATTGGATACATGAAACGTCCTCTAGGGGATACATAATAATATTTCCATATTAAATATTAAATCCCCATGATCTTGAATATTCCCATCAAGATAGTCAGTGGAAGCTATCTATGTCTAATTTTTTGTATGAATTTGAACCTTTGAATGGACAATTTTGCAAACAATAATAAAAGATAAATGATATATAGTCTCTTTTTTTTCTAATTTTTTCTCCTTTTTGACTATTTTTTCTTTTTTGTTGAATATTTATTTTCGTTGACTTTTATTTATTTATTTATTTTGAAAGAACATAAAATGAAAGAGAGAAAAAAGAGAACAAAGGTAGTGGCGTTCGTGATGGGTTGTCGAAAGAAAAGATAGATTAGAGATCATGACACTCACAAAAGGCTGTCAAAAATAGTTTTAAAAGGTAGAAAGGGTAACAATGCTCTCAAATAGGCTGCCAAAAGGAAAGAGGTAAAAGGGTAATGACGTTCTAGATAGATTACTAGACAAGAAGATAGAAGGAGGACAACAAAATTCTCAATAGGCTGTTGAAAAGAAAGATAAAAGAGGGATAACAATGCTCTCAGTTGCTATTTGAAGAGAAGAGACGAAAAAAGAAGGGTAATGTCCCTATTAATGGTTTGCTAGAAAGAAAGGTAGAAGAGAGGTAATGGTGCTCTTAATGGATTGCCCAAAGAGAAGACAAAAGAAAATTAATGACACTCCCAATGGATTGACAAAAAGAAAGAAAGAAAAAGTTAGCAATGATTTCAATGGACTTCCAAAAGGAAAGACATAATAGGGGATTTGAGGAAGAAGAAGAATGGTGTTAGACCCCTAAAGTCTAAGTTACAGGATCATGCCAACATGAAGAAGGCATGTTCAACGAAGGAACAAGGCAAAGACTTGTGAGTAGGCAAGTAAAGCAGGATGTGTCAGCGAAAATCTCAAGAGTAGGCGAGGTTCAGAGCGCGTTGGTGCGTATTGACAAAAATCTTTGGCGAAGTGTAACATTCGAATGCGAGACCATGTGGGATTGGTGAACTAAGGCATGTGAGACTCAAGGATGCGCGAGAGTACTTTGGCTAGAAGGTCGAAGGTATGTAAGATCTGCGCGATTTTATGTTAACTTGGTGTGTGGCTTGTACCTAATGATGGAGTGATGAGACTACAACATGAGTGAGATTATCTTAACTAATGAACTTGACCATGGACGTGGATTAGTGGGACTTATGTGCGAATAAGCTTTGATGACTTGGAAGAGATGTCACTGGTGACGTGGCAACTTGATGATGTGACACATTATGATGTGGCAAGATTAACTTGAAGATCACTTTGGATAAACATCAGTTTCTAAGAGTTAGAGACCATGTGAGATTAAACATCTAAAGATAGCAGAGATCTTCATAGATATGGATGATCTTTCCTAATAGCATGTAAACTCTATCTTAGTAGGTGTGTGATGTAATGCAACCAATTAGATAGAAACCTATCTGGATGGGGGGTGTCATCTAATTGTTATGGGTGATGTAATTTGGCTGGAATGTGATCTTAGTTAAGATAAATTGAGATTGTAGGATTTATGATTATCTTGTACTTGCTTTCCAAGCTAGAGCACGTATATAAAGCTTATTAGAGCCAAGTTTCAAATCATTCAAGAGGATAGACAATTTTGAAAGAGTTGAAAGCTTTTGGGAGAATTTTTTTGTAAAGTCTTTGAGTAAGAAGATCCTTGTATTGTAAAGTTCTTCAAGTAAGAGGTGCTTGAGTTCTTTTTGTTGACATTTTGTAGAGAGTTAATAAAATGTTTGTTTTGGCCGTATCTCTCATGTTGTTTTCTTTATCTCTACTTTTGTTAAACATTTGTGTGACTTTCAAGTGTGTGAGTGAAGTACTTATACACGAGTTTGTGCACGAGATGTTCGAGAGCTAACGAATCTGTTCGTCTACAATCATGTGAGAAGGCTGAGTCTTACTTAGGTAGACCTAAGTGAGATTATCGTGCAAAGGTGTTCGCACAACTCTGGTTAAAGTTTTGGTGTCTTCGAAGGCCTTTGTAACAAATGGCTCTCAAGGAGAAGAAACAAAAGATTTAATACTAGAATCAAAACTTGGCTTTCATACCATGTGAAATAGCTTTTGTGCCATGTGAAATTGAAAGTAAAGAAAAGGATAAATAGTTTACACACTAGTTTAACATGATTTGGTTATGAAGTCCCCATCAACGGACAAAAAAATCATGAAGAATTAAGAGATTTGTTATTTATTACTTTTTAGCTTATATGTATATATAATAATTATGGTAGTAGTATATTTATAATAAGAAAATACAATATATCTCAATAGGGCCTAAACTACTTTATTATTGAATACATAAAATATTCTTATAGTGGGTACATCATATACTAAATCTCCATGATTTTCAATAGAGGAGAAAAATTTTATATGGCTTGATTGAAGTAAAATTAAGAAGCTGGGATTTCATGTCACTTGAAAAGTTGTAAAATTAATTAGTCTAGTTTCTATATACACCTAAAAAGCTGCAAACTTAACTAGTCTAGTTCCTATTTAGTCCTAATGCTATTTCCAATATCTGGTGAACTAACAAGCAAGGATAGGTTAATTCTAAGAACTTAATTTATTGCTATAATGGGAACTATTTTCACATCACTCTTTTTTATTTTCTACTAGATGAATTTTCATATTTTTCTTGTTAACATAATCTTAATTTCATTGATGTACATTGTAATTTTTTCTGTGCAATATATTTAAATTTGCCATTCATGACATTTTTTCTTGTATCCATTTGTGGGCATTTTAGTTAATTGCCTACTTCAGGGTGGCAGTGCTTTTAGTTATGGTTGATATGATATTGCCTCATTTGCAGTAAGATGTGACCTGTTGTTGCAGGAAACCTATGGCTTCAAAGTGTGACTCAATGTAGAAAAAGAAAAGAAATAAAGTTGTGATGAGGTTTAATTTATTTTCCTATTATACATGCTGAACTTGAAGTTAATGTTCCTAAAATGATAATACCCCAATGTAGATTAGTAGCCAATTAGGCGTGCGAGCAATTATTTGAGAGGCATAAGGGAGAAAAGAGTTCATTATTAGTTTTCCATGCATAGGGAGTGTCCTCATAATGGAGTTGCTAAAAGTGCTTTAGATTGGCTTATTTACATTTCACATGACCTCCTTATCAATGTTTTGGCCATTTGTTTAACAAATATGATTGGCCAAAAAACTCACCTGAATCAATAATATTGAATTTGAATCTGTGGACATATTCCTCATCATCATGTCTAGATTTTGAATTGTGAAATTTTATGGATATTTTGATATGATTACAAAAAATAGCAATTGCATTACTTGATTATAAACCATTATCAAGAGGAAAAGAGAAATTTTAGTTCTTGCACATTGATTTGTACATGTAGGGTGTATATATAGGTATTACTACATTAATTAGGAATATGATTAGGGATATAATCCCTATAATTAAGCTCTACTAATCAGGGATATAATCCCAATAATAATGAGGTATGATCTTCCTACAATTTTACCTATAATATGTAACATAACACTCCTCAAGTTGGAACGTAGATATTAATCATGCCCAACTTGTTACAAGTATAGTTGACTCAAGCACCATTAAGGGCTTTCATGAAAATATCTGCGAGTTCTCCAATTTTGACATTTCTTGTTAAAATTATGTTTTGTTGCAATTTCTCACAAATGAAGTGACAATCAATCTCAATATGCTTAGTTCATTAATGGAACATAGGATTACAAGCAACATGTAGAGCAACTTGATTATCATATCACAATTTGTTGATTTTAGGACTTTAATACCAATATCAAATAGTAGTTGGTATATCCATATTATCTCGCTTGGGGACTATGCTATGACTCAATGTTCAGATCTTACACTTGATCTGGATCTTATATTTTGCTTGTTGCTTTTCCATGAGATCAAGCTTTCCTTAGCAAAGATACAGTAGCTAGTAGTGGATTTTTTGTCGATCTTAGAACTTGCCAATTAGCATATCAGAAACATTCAATGTGGGTATGCTCATGATTTTTATATAGTATTCCTAGTCCAAGAGTTACCTTCAGGTAACATAAGATCTGTTATAGGACAACGCATTGCTAAACGGTTGGTGAGGACATGAATTGACTTAACAACACTGACAAAATATGCAATATCAGGCCGAGTTATTGTTAAATAATTCAATTTTCCAACCAATCTTTTGTATTTCTCTAGGTCTTCAAGTCTCCATCTTTGGAAAGATGTAGATTAGGAATCATTGGAGTGTTACATGGCTTAACTTACAACTTCCCAGTCTTAGTTAACAGATCAAGTACATATTTTCTTTGGAATAAGAATATGCCTTTCTTGCTTCTCAAGATTTCTACTCCCAAAAAGTATTTTTAGGTACCTAAATTTTTGGTTTGAAACTGACTGTGAAGACTTTAACGATGAAATGCGACAATATTATTCACATACACAATGAAAAGAATGATGCTGGAGGTAGATTGTTTATACAAAATCGAGTGATCATATTTACTCTTGTTCATTTCAAATGTTTCTGCTAGTTGACTAAATTTTCTAAACCAAGTACGAGGACTTCATTTTAAACCGTACATGGACTTTCGAAGACAATGGACTTTAGCATACTCCCCCCGAGTGATAAAGCCAGGCGGTTGCTCCATGTATACTTGCTCTTAGAAGTCATCATGTAGGAAAGCATTTTTTTATGTCTAATTGATATAAGAGCCAATCATAAGTAGTTGCTGGAAAACTGAACAAATGAATGGAGGTTAGTTTAGTAACAAGGGAGAAGGTATGAGAATAATCCTCACCATAGGTCTAAACAAAGCCTTTTGCTACAAGCCGTGCTTTAAGTCTATCCATAGATCCATCATGATAGACTTTGACTGCAAACACTCATTTATATCCAATGGTCTTCTTTCCAACAAATAGGTTTACTAATTCCCATGTGCCATTATCATTTATAGCATTCATCTCCTTTATCATAGGATCACTCCAACTAGGATGAGACAAAGTTTCATGAACATTTTTCCAAAGGTTGATAGACTGAAGTGAGCAATAAAGGAACGAGAAAAAGATAAATGATCATAGAGAACAAAGGAAGAAATAGGGTTAGTGCACTGGTGTTTACCTTTACGAAGGGACATTGAATGATCATTCGATGTTGGATCTGATGGCGAAGAAGAGATAGATATAGATCTTGTATCAAAATGATATCATCTTCCAAAGTAGACTAGGCGAATGGGGGGGTGGTTGTCGTCACGTTTGTGTACCTTCTGTTGTCTAATTGGTAACCTTGTAAACTAATAGATTGTCATCCTCCTGCTCAGAAATTGAAGAGGTAGGAAAGAAAGGAACATGTTTGAAAGAGGTAACATTAGTTGACACAAAATATTTGTTAAGAGTTAGGCAATAGCATTGATAACCTTTTTAGGGACGAGAGGAACCTGAAAAAAGAAAAAAATAACACATTTTAATGACTCAGGGCATGTTTAGTTGGGTTGTTGGTTGTGGTTTTTGTGTGTTTGCATTTATTTTTGTGTGTTTTTTCGATTTTTGTTACTGTATTAGTGTGTTGTTTTATGAGTTTTTGTGTTGGTTTTTTTTTCAATTTTTGTGTTTAGAAAAATAGGAAATGAAAACTAAAAATAAAAACCCAACTAAACAAGGCCTTAGGGTCTAACTTAGTGATTTGATGGTCTACATGACAAATAAAACAAGTATTGCCAACTATTCAAGAGGGAAGATTGAATAATGGCTTAGTAGGAAAGAGAATGGCGTAAGGAATCTCACCATGAAGTACAGAAGAAGGCATACGATTAATCAAAAAACATGTTGTGGATGTTGCATCAACCTAAAAGAGTTTGGGAATTTGCATTAAATAAGAGTGCTTTGGCAGTTTCAAGAAGATGATTTTTTCTTTCAACAACATAGGAAGATTGATGCTACACTGTTTTGAGAAGGCGTGTCAACATAAGAAGATTGATGAAGAATGCCATTTTGGGTTATGTAACCTTGGAATGGTGTAGAAAAATATTCCTCGACATTATTGCTTCTTAATTTATGGATGGAGATGTTAAATTGTGTTTTTATTTTAGTATAGAAGGCAGTAAAATGGGAAAATAACTTGTAATGATTTTCATTAAATAAAGCCAAGTTATACTAGAGAAGTCATTAGCAAAAGTAACAAAATATTAAAATCCAACTTTAGACATAACAGGACAAGGACTCTAAACATAATAATGTACTAATTCAAATGGAAAGGTAACTCGTTTATTTATCTTAGGAAGCGAAACCAAACTATAATGTTTGACAAATTGACATGACTGGCGATTTAAACAAGTAACATTATAAAATTAAGGACGTAACTTCTTCAATAAAGGTAACGAGGGATGTCTTAACCAACAATGAGCTTGAAAAGGAGTTAGGAAACTAGAGCAAGCAACAAGTTGGGGCACTTGGGACTCCAAAATATAGAAATCTCTTTATTCAAATCCTTTAATAATAGTCTTGTTCATCATAAGATCTAGAAATATACAATGATCAGGAAAGAATGAGATACAACAATTTAAGGTATAAATGAAATTACTCGCAGATAACAAATTAAAGGAAAATCCCAGTAAATTTAAGACTAATGACAGGGTAAAGATGGAGTGAAATGAGCAGTGTTAAAACTAATAATAGAAGAAGTTGAGCCATCGGTTAACGTAAGATGAGAAGGAGAAGAATGTTTATGAAGAGTAGAAAAACGATTAGAATTATTTGCGACATGATTTGACGCACCAGAGTCAATTACCCACTAGGAGGAAGAAGAAAGAAGACATGTACGTGTGTTATCTGGGTCAGCAATAGCAATGATAGGTTGAGATGAATTTTTTAGTGAATTTTGATACTAGGTAAATTTAGCAAATTTGTTGCACACAGTAATAGTCTTTTTAATAGATGAGCTAGGTGCTGTAATAGCTACAATATGAGCGGAATGAGATTTTTAAGATTTATTCAGCAGGCATTTGGTGTGACCTAGCTCATGACAATATAAATAGATGATTCCTCCTGCATCTTGATTTCTATTGTTCCGATTTCCTCCACCTTTATTATTATTTTTGTATGATGACTTTTAGAGTTAGATTCATGAGTCCAATTCATAAGAGGCCAGAACTCTGAGAATTAGGAGAAACAAATGCACTAATATTTATGTAGAGTATTAGAGCACATACTTGTGCATGGAGGGCATTTTCATACTCGATAGAATTTGAGATTTGACAATCTCAAATTGAAAATTTAAAACCAAGGAAAAAAAACTTATAATAGCTATCTGTTCCCATTAAACTTGCTAGACTTTGACATCAAGACTAAATGGTAACAAAACATTTAATTCCTCATAGATCCTTTTAAAAGTCATAAAATATGCTTGATAATATCGGTCTTACTATTCAGCCTGATAAAGACCATTACATACTTTGTAAATTCAAGAAATATTTCCCTTTTTAAAGTATAAGAATTCTAAATAATCCATCAATTGTTTGACATATTCACAGTGGTTCATTCGACTACTGACCTCATTGTCAATGGAGCTTTGAATTTGTAAAAATAATTAGGTATAATCTTAGAGAAACTCCTTTCGAGTATGAGTCAAAGGTGGATTGTCAGTAAAATGATGGTTTTTAGGGATGCTCCCTAAGTAAATTTGAATTGTCTTATAGCAGTAAAGTAATTGAGTCTAATCAATTTGTGTTTTGTGATTTTAGACATCCCAAGAATGACATCTGCCACAACTAAACTCTTGTCGTCAGCCATAAAAAATAATGAAGAGGTCATGAAACTTGAACTAAAAATAAGTTGAAAACCCAAAATTTAGCAATACAAAAGCACCCAAAACCCAGAAAATAGATTTGGTCAATAAAAAACTAGTTAATTCGTAGGACAGTGCTGCAAAAAACTAAAGAAAGCCAATAAAAACAAAAGAACAGTGCTCTAGAGAAACAGATTTGGCCAAAGAACCTGATTAGGTTGGAGAGATGGCGAAGCACAAAGAACCCTAGAAAGAAATAGATTTGGCCCAGAAAATTTTGATTTGGTATGCTCAACAGTGCAGGAGAACAAAAGGGAGCAGCAGCCTAACACGTGTGTGGCACGTCATAGCCAGGAGGGTCGAGTCGACACCAATGGAGATGGCTTGAAGTCAGTGTGCAGCCGCATGCGCCGTCACTTGTCAAAGTGTGGAAGAAGAGCCAAAACCATTGGGTGGCGTGAGGGGCACCTGCAGGTCTTCTGGTGGCCAGACATTGGAAATAGGTTGGTCAACAGATGGCAGCATTGATAGTGCTGTGATGCAAAAGAGTTTAAAGTTTATAAACCTGAAACTTTAACAGCCTACCTTGAAATTCAATCCTGAAACTGATTTTCCAGCAACCTAACAACACCCAACAGCCCCTATTTTCCTAAATCCAACAGCTCATATTTTCCTAACCCTTGAGCGTTAAGCCCTAGTTTATTATTTCTTCTACTCGTTCTACATCATGCCAACAGAGAGAATGAATAATCGCTTAATATGGGTGACCAAAAAAAATCTCACAAATCTGGGTAGATGCTGAAAAGGAGGAGACTGAAGAATAATAGCCAATCTACGGCTTTGATACCATGTTATCAAGAGGAAAAGAGATTTTATTTCTTGCATATTGATCTGTACATATGGGGTATATGCACAGGTACTACTACATCAACAAGGGATATGATTAGAGATATAATCCCTATAACTATGTTATACTAATTAGCGATATAATTCTTATAATAATGAGGTATGATCTTCTTACAATTATTTCTATATTCTATAACGTAACATAAGCTAAAAAAGGTAGTTACAAGATGCGGTACATTCATAAATTTGAAAACTCCATAAACTTGGCAAATCAACTCTGTACTTGTCACCTATTTGCTTTATTGATTTCCTGTAACCACAACAATCTGTCTATAATTGCATCCTTGTAGAGGACAGAAGTTTAGAAGAATATAGTATTTGTATTTTGTATATCTCACTCAATACATTGTACATGTACTCATTTACACTATTGAAGTGCTACTAGTAAGCCTAAGTTTAAGCCTGAGTTCATACCTTAATATCTGTATCATATCTGTTACAGATTCATATAAATCTGAATCCCTATAATCTCTCTGACAATCCTTATCACTGCTACAATTTTCCAACTATTAGTTGTCACCTGTTTGCTATATTGATGTCCTGTAACCATAACGATCTGCCTAGAATTGCATCCTTATCACTTCTTCAATTTTCCTACTATATTGTCTTTCTTTATTAGAAATCAGAAGGTGTGGTTTGCGATGTTTGCCATTCATTTGCTTATCAGAGAACTGTTGCTAGTTCTGTGGTCCTCCCTTCAATGCAATTTGCTTTTTGGAAGTCCATCCTTAATTCCTTTGCTTTATGATTGTAGGAAAACATGGAAACAAAATAAAATTGGATAATGGAACACAACTTTTCTTATACCAGTTGGTTGGCACATGGGGTCAGATTCTCTTTCCTAAACCTTGGAAAGAGTTCAGATTGTGGTATGACATGCACAAGGTCAAGGGAATAAAGCCGTATCTTGCTGGAATGGTAATGTGGTGTCCTGTTTCTTTTTTTATCCCTTGTTCTCTTCTCAGAAATATTTTCTGACTGTTGTTTGAAATATTAATTTATTTGAAATCTGCATGTAGGTGACCACTGGGTGGTACAAAAGAATGGGAGAAAGAATCTGGACTCCTTGGTTTATTAAGTTTATCCATTCTAGGGGGTATTTTAATATCTACACCAACTTCGAGCATGAAAGAGCACTTAGTATCTCTCACAGGGATGCTGGTGTTAATTATGGAAAAAATGTTGGACCAGACTCTCAATTGATAGACAGTTCATTTGACTTGAGCTATCTGGAAAAACAACCTTTAAGCAGCCTGAAATGGTATGACTTTTGTTTCAGAGAAGTGCATCCTGGAAGAGTTGTAAGGAGTTTGGATGAACTAGGATCTGTTCTTGTGTCTGTGCAGAGACAAAAGACTGTTTTCCTTGTGAATTTATTTGGAGCTTCAGAGGAAGTCATAAAAAATCTACTCTGCCACTTAGAGAGGCTTGATATACAGAATTATATACTTCTAGGCCTTCAGTCGGACTTTGTTTTTGATCTTGCCAGGAGGGGACATCCTGTAATCGAAGCAGATCAACTCCTCAACAGTATTGGAGCACGGAAATTATTGAAATCTCAAAACTCTAGCACAAAGTTGATGATGAGCGTTTTATTGAAGGCTTATGTAATTAATAAGTGTATTGAAGATGGCTATGATTCTTGGACTTTGGATGCAAATCTGCTATTAGTCAAGAATAATCCCTTTCATGGGCTTTTTCATCCCAGGACTGACTTTTATGTAGGAAAGAGCTTAGATTTGTTCTTTGCGAGGGGCTCTTCTTCTGCTAAAAATGTGTGGAATAGTTTCTTGAAGAAGCTTGTCCTAACAAATTCTCAAGTTTTATTGCAGATGGAGGGCAGAAGCTTTGTTTACATAGTGGACAAGTTAATGGAAGAGAATGGTGTACAAATTAGTTGGATAGATGATACAATCTTTGGAATGAAGATTGAACCTAAAAGGGTCAATAAATCCTCTTTGCAGGATGGACAGAAGATAATTTACTGGTCCCCAGAGATTGGGTCAGATTTGATACGAAAGAGGCTTGAAGAATTAGGAATGTGGGATTTGGATGCTGACTCTTCTTGTGCAGCTGTTGTTTGTCATCAGCCATAGCGTTTTGGTTGGTGATGCATTACTTGTGCTCTGGCATTTTCTTTGTATGATTCCTTCCGTTGTGCCCTTCATTTCAGCGTAGCTGATTGTTGCTATTTGTTCGATTTCATATCTGAGATTGATACACTTTGCTTCTTAACACAAAATTGCCAGTCTATATAATGGAACATTTTGCAAATTCACCAGGAAATAGATTGTTTATGCATGCTCTCTCTCTCTCCCCTGCGCCAACCTTAGAACAGGTCACCAATGATTTGTCTATAGTTTGTGTCCTTTATGCAATGGACTTATAGTTTATTAGAAGTGGCAGGCTGGCGGAAGTTGAAAACCCTGATTTAAACCTCTTGAACTCTTAGTCAAGGCTGGCGGAAGGTGAAAACCCTGATTTAAACCTCTTGAACTCTTAGTCATGCTGTAAATAAGAGGACTTAAAACTTCCAAGGGGTCTGAACTATTCTTTTGAAGCTCGCTTGTTTTATTGGTTAAGCAATTTGCTTTCACCTTTATTGGCCAATTTTAAATGGCTATTGTGTCCATGATAGGGAAATTTTAGTCCTCAAGGTATCACTCTCATCTAATTGGCGACTGCTCATTCTCTTCTTGAATTTGGGATGTTGCTTTATGTTTGTTGGTGAAGATTAGTTGTGATTCCATTAATAGATCTTATGCTCTTTAATTTCTGGGTTTTGTTAGGAGGTGAAAAAGAGCTGTCCTTTGAATTTTGAAGTATATCTTTAATTTATTTGACTGAAAAGATACGCCAGAAAGTTTTGTGCTGGGTTCCTTTTACAGCAGCTTTTTGTCTTTCAAATGTTATCTTAGGCTGCTTTCATGGGTTTGTCTTTTTCTTTTTTCTCATTATATTTGTTTCCATGTAGAATGCAATCACAAAACTATGTTCCACACATCCCCGACCTTTCTGATAGTTTCTTAGGCTGGCTTACATCATCAACATAGATGATCATTTCATGAATTTCTTTTTCATTAGTTTTGTTTTCTATGCAGGATGAAATTATGTACTACTATTCATTATCCTTATTTCCTCCAAGATCTGTGGTAAAAACTTTCTATTCCCCAGGTTCTAAATAGCAAATCAGAAAACTATGCCCCAGTCTGAGAATATAATTTTTAAACACTTAATTAGTTCTCTCTTAAGTTGCCTTGCTTTATAAGTGTTTAATTAACATCTGGTGTGCTTTAATAAGTTTCTTCAGTGTACAAACTGCTTGTTGGTATCTTTTACTGGTTTTGGATTCTGAGTGTATATTGATATGGTTTTCTTTTGGGATAATTGAACCTAATATCTTCTAATTTTATTGCAATTCTTTTGAAGACGTAGTCATCAGTATTCTGAAAACCAATAGAAGCCTGTAATGACCTGTGAATTTGCTGTTTCAAGTACATCTTGCAGTGTAGGGGATTCTGTTTCTGTGATATATATATATATATATTCCCCTTTCAATGTGTGACTGATTCTGCGTTGTGGTATAATTGCCTTGAGTTAGATTGTTGGGAAAAAGGGGAGTGCAAAGCGGTCAGAAGAGCATAGAGCTTTGATGTTCTAAAGTGAATACACTTGGCATGTGGAATTGCTCAGTTGTCAAGTGATTTGGGTTTCATTATGCAGTCAAAAACAGACAGATTATCTTGGCAGTGAAAAGAAATTGGGATCTTTTTCTTTTTTTTTTTTGTCGGAATCCTTTGGTTGGTCTGTTACTGTCATTCATGATCTTTTAAAGGCCCTGTGAACTGGTGACTGGAAGTTAATTCCAATTGAATCCAGAAAATAATATGATTTTATTCTGTGTATTTGAGAGAGCTGTACAGTAGTATTTATATACAATTA
>JAOXYD010000136.1:322855-346868 GCA_028565735.1 Pinacopodium congolense | reverse complement strand
CAGTTCATGAGCATCTATGACCTATCTATCTTATAATTATTTTATTATTTTATTATTTTATATTTTTAATAATATATATTACAAAAAATTATATATTTATATTAATTTTTGTGTTTTATCCTCGATTTTTGTGCTATATTAATGTATTATCTTTTTCAATTTTTGTGTTAAAAATCAAATTTTAAAATTACAACTATACCAAACAAGCCAATGTTCTGATGGCTTTCCATGACCATCCCTTAATTTTTTTGTAATTTCATAAATAGAATTAGGTAAAAATATAAATGAATCAAAGGTGAATTTGTAAATTTATAAATGATTTAGAAGTAAAAATATAAATAAGCATTAAAAATATGAGATAACAAAAATGACTTTAAATAAAGACAAAACTGAAAAAAAGATAAAAAAACAAAATAAAAAATTCAAATTTAAAAAAGAGGTGAGTCCACCACTCTCCCTAATTGATCTTGTATTATTATAATAATGAAATCGGCCACGTAGTCCGTCTCTTATCTGAAATGTCCTTCAACTCCGGTCAAAAGATGGTTTTCAATTATTTATACTCATGTACTACAAAATGAATATTCATTATTCATATAAAAAAAAGGAAAGTAAAATAGTATGCAACTTAGGAAATTTGCTTTGAATGGGAAATGCCACTCCGATCAATTATCTCCTTCATAAGGTAAGTTAATTGTTATTGTCAATAATTTAGAATAAAATATTCCTTTTAAAGTAAATTAAGTTTTTACTGGTTTTGAAATTTATAAAAAGAAAAAAGATCTTCTAAATTTCTTAAAAACTTCGAAAAACGTGCTAAAAGTTATGCTTTTGTAAAATATTTACTGGTTAGCGAAACTAAACGAGTTGTAAACTTTGAAATATGCTAAGATCTTATGACGATTCAAACCATTTCATTTCAAAGTTCATTCATCTGATCATTTTGAGGTAATTGTTGTATATTTTTTACTTTATTTTTCTTTCAATTTTTATCATGTTTGTGTTTGATCACATATTGTTTCGCTTCTTGTTTCAATAAAATTTATCAGTTTGATTTTTTCTCTTTCTTCATATGATAAAGAATTCAACAATCATTTTAAATCCCTAATTTGTCGTAATTTTATCTGATTTTTAAAATTTATAAAATATTAATCCATCAATAAAATTTTCATTGAATTATAAATATGAAGTATACATTTTAAAGACATAGAATAATTATCAATTATTTTTTAAAAGTTTTATAGTTATTTATTTTAAAAGATAAATATTGTTTATAATTTCTCATCACAAGTTGTTTTTCAGTTTATTAATGTCTATATTAACAATTAATATAGCTTTTTTCACACTAAGATATTTTGTTTATTCCTTGAACATTTGTGATTGTGTTTGTGTTAATGAGATATGATATTTGTTTTAGTAAATCCTATGAAATTGAGTTTCTCCTTTTATAATTAGTATTTGATACTTATAAATATCAAATGGAGATGTTCAAAAATGAAGTGGAGAAAAAACTTGTCAAACAATTGCAGTTCTGTTTGAAAATATTTTTGACTTCTGTTTCCTATTTCTATTTTTCTAAATATAGAAATAAAAAAATAGTATATAAATTGAAAAAATCACATAAATAACACATAAAAACCAAAAAATACCATCGAAACTGATAAAATACACAAAATTTGATTAAAACATATAAATATATAAATAAAAACAAAAATAAAAAGTTGAACTAAACAAATCATAACTTGTTATAATTTGTATTCAATACTGTTATGTGTCACTATAACTTTCTTTTTTTATATTAACAATGAGATATTGTGGATTAACTTATGTTCTTAGTCAAATACTACCTTATTCATATTAAGAATGTGCATAATCTTTGTAATGGATAATAAAAATTATAAATTGAAAAAAAACAATACAACTTAAGATCAACAATGATAAGATACAACCAAACACCTCATTCACTGGAAAATAAAAGTATTTTACATTTATCTGTTTGGAAATTTGAAAGTTAACTATTTGAAGTTGGAAATGTGTTTTAGAATATATAAGTTATTATAAATTTTTTTATAGTAACTTCGAAGTACAAGTTATACTTTAAAGAAAAATATCACCTTAAAAATTTGTCTTTAACCTCGTTTATATAATTAATTAAAATGTATTTAACAATTTTGCATGTCTAGTAAACTTTTTAATAAATTTTGAATTAAGATGAAGTATTGACTATTTAAAGCACAAAGAAAGAAAAAAAAATGTGTAGAATATCTGAAAAGTTGTTTGATTTTTTTTTCAAAAAATAAATAAATTGTGAACCACAAGGCCAAAAATAAAAATAGAAAGATAAATATGTGTTCGATCAATAGATCACCAGTACAAAGGAAGCACCTTATCCAATAGAAATGAGCCTTAATTTTTATCAAACCGTTTGGGAAGCACTTTCGATAACCTTAATTGTGTAGGCGGATCAAGGCTGAATTAGGTATGACTCCTCAACCTCTAGCTTCTTAGTTCTTGTAAACATTGTAGATTGAGTTACTTTCACTGATTTCTTTTATATTGCTTCATGCAACTCTTGGTATAACTAATTGATCGAGAAGGTATTGAAATGGACCGAAGCAATAAGAGACGACGATCGTGTATAACATGTACTACTCCTCTACTTACAACTTCATACTATAACTTGTGCTTTATCCACTGACTTGTAACTTGCTACCCCATATCTTGGCTATGATTGAAGGGGAGTCACTACTTGACTTTTATTATTATAGGTCTTGAAACTAAGAGAGGATAGACAACAGGATACCATCAAACTCGAGTGAAAGGAAGCATCTAGAAGGTAAGCTTTATTGCACAAAATTTGTATTGTATAAATAATGTTGAAACCTAATGACCAAAACTAGAGTAGCCAGTACCCATAAACTATGGATAATGATGCATAAGGATGAGCTTTGATCTTGTTTCCAACATAAAATCCTTATGCATCTTTAAATGATGCTTTAATAACTCTATTCCTTAGGAATTAGTCCATTGATAGGTACATGATTGCGTGCGCCAGCCAATTACGTTTATAAAACTAGTCTCCATCTTTCCCTCATTAAGTTGTTACATAATTTAACTGAGTTGTTTACAATAATTTTATCTTTCATCCAATTTAGGGGTTCCTAAGTAACTTGCTCTTCAGCGTTCTCCTTATCTTTGAAACATATTTTATTCCTCTCCTTCTATACTTTATACACGATTGAACTAAAAGCAATCAACCAAATGCCTTTGTTTCCTACTAATGTAGATATAACTTTAGCAAAATAGTTTAAAATGTCTTCGTAGTGAGTCCCTAGATTTGCCCATAGGCAGAGTGTAGAAAACCTGTGCCACACATATTTATTGTAGGAACAATCAAAGAATAAGTACTCGCTCTTTTCAATATGAGCTTTACGTAAACAACATCTTGATAGAATATTAGGGAAATTTAAACTCTCTATAGTAATTAACTTCTTTTTAGTTAGCAACCACATGAAAAAGGATACTTTAGGTAAAATGTTCTTATTCCATACGACTTTGTGGGAAATTTGTATTTACTCCTTTATTCTGTACAGATCTTTACACTATTGGTTTATAAATAAGCCAGATTGATGTCTCATCCACATATACCTATCCTTTCTATTGTCATTGAGTCTATAACTAGGCAGATTGTGGTGAAAGATCTGAGGATAGTTATCCTAGTTATTTGCATTGATTCATACCTTAATTTTATATTAGTATAAAAGGTTTTAGTCAATTGAGTTTAAAGTTGGGTATTGCTAATGCGTCATGCATTACTCTAATTGTCAAAAAATAAAGAAGCTAGTTCTTCATTACCAATCATGCATTAGATACTACTTCTTAGTTTATCCCTTAACTTTGGCAATTGTTTCCATAAATACCATGCTGATGTAGGTACCCTATCAACTTCCTATAAGCTCCTATTGTGCAAATAGTAGGTATTAATCTATTTAGACCAAATTGACTCCTTATTGATGATTAATCTGCAAGGTCTTTTGGTAAAACTTTATTATTAAGGTTAATGAAATTTAACCCCCCAACCCTCCTTCTTCTTTTGGTTTACAACTCTTAACCCACAAAACTTTGACCAGGAATCTTATGCATTATTTCCCTACCTACAAAAAGCTTCTCGTTATCTTTTCAATCCTTTAAAGAAAGCTTTGGCTAAGAAGATGACCAATAGACATGCATAAATTTTAACATCGATTTAATTTACTGCAACCTTCTGGTATAGGATACCACATGATTACTCCAATGATTGATCTATCTACACACTTTCTCAATTAGTTGTGCGTACTGAGTAGCAAATAGTCGTCTGGGAGAAATTGGTAAACCTAGGTAGTGAAAGAAGTAGGCTTAATTTGATGACCAACCACTGTACAAAGCCAGTTTAAATTTTTTAGAGTTGAAGTTGAGATAATCATGAAACTTTTGTTGTTATTCAAACCTATGGCAAATAAAAGCCTGAAAGTACTTAGGGTAGTTATGAAATTCCTAATCGAACCTTCATGTGTTTTTGAAAACATCACGAGATCATCTGCAAAAGAGAGATTAAATAGATATAGTCTCTTGCATTTGCCATGATATTTGAAGCTATAATCCTTATTTATATTGAATTTCATTAGCTTACGCAAGGCTTCCATGTAGAGAATAAATAGGCAAAGGGAAATTGGATTTCCTTATCTTAGTCCCCCCTTTATTAATTATGTTATCTGTCAATTAATTAGAATTTTGAATGATGTAGTAGATATACATTACCAAATCTGGCCCCTAAATTTAGTTAGGAAACTGAATACTTTAAGTAGATGTATGATAAACCCTTAATTAATAGAATCAAAAGCTTTGTATGGACCAATCTTAATAGCACAGTTTTTTGAATAACTCTTATAGTTGTACCCCTATAGAAGTTTCTAGACTAACAATACATTGTCTCCTATAAGTCTATCTTACAAGAATGCTACGTGAGTTTCATTGACCAAACTACTAAGGATCCCTTTCATGTTAGTTACTAGCATTTTAGATATAATTTTGTATAAGATATTGCAATAAGTAATAGGCCTACATCTAGATAGAGTATGGAGACTAACTATCTTGGGTAATAGGCTGCTGAATGTCTTATTTGTACTCTTCAATAGGTTATATTTTTCAAAAAATTATAACATTGCATCTGTTATTACATTACTTATCAATGGTCCATTTGTTTTTAAAGAAAAAACCATTTGATCCATCTGATCATTGCCCTTCTTCGGGTTAATTCAAAAACTGCTTTTTCAACATCCTTTGCATTAAATGATCTACAAAGTTCTTGCCCTTCCTCGTTTGAAATTTAATGACCAATAAAACTTCTTAATATAACAGTGGAAAAGCAAGTTGGGTCACAAAATGCTTATAATTTGTTTGAAGAATAAGTAGGCTTGCGTACAGACTTCCGCATGTATACCGGTCGTATCCCCCATTTGTTTTAGTAATGACACAATGGTTTTAGTATTCTTTTGAGTTTGTATAGTCCTGTGAAAGAAACTAGTATTCTTATCGTCCTTCTTTAGTCACGATACTCTAGATCTCTAAAAGATTATAAAATATTTCCTTTCAATGCTTCTGAATATTGATTAAGGGTTATATTTTCTTTGGATAGCAGATTGGAATCATTAGGTTGACCATATAATTCATGTCAAGCTCAATGCAATTCAACATTAGCATATGATAAATCTCGATTAGTATCCATTGTAATAATCCTATTCTTTAACTTGTGTTTGATGGATTCTAATTTTTTAACATGGACATATTCTAGAGTCTCTCTATCTCATACCAGAGATGGTTCATTTGGAATTCAAAGTTAGATGCATACATAAAAGAAACTGTGAAATTGATATTGCCTTGTAACCTAAAAACCTCTAGATTCATTATTTGATCACTAGTCTGTATCACTTTCACCTGCACTTTCTTTATATTAATAGCTACTATTATTCTTCCATAATGATGAAATTGATGATTACATAGGATTTGTCATTATTTTCCTAAAATCTTGAAACTTTCACATTTTTCAAAGAGAGTTTTGTTTCTAATAATTCCAACATAGTTGGCTTAGTATCATTGGTAAAATCTTTGAGCATCTGTTGCTTTTCGGAACAGTTAAAGCCCCTAAAGAGTCAAATTTTGACTCCTTTCCTCTAATCCTTATAGTTTTCCTACTCACTTTGGGCTTGAATTCATCAACTTCTCTTTTATTAGTAGGACAATTCATCTCTTTAGGCTCTACCATACTATTTTGGGTATCTAAACTACAGGATATCTCTCGTATACCAGGGCTCTTACTGTGTAACCCTTTTCCTTTCCAAGCTGGAGAGAACTGTTGTTGTGCACAAAAAGAATCATTATGCCCATTCATTTCAATCACCTCAAAGTTATTTCAAAATTTATCTTCCATAATTCGAACATTCCCTGACAAATTCCCTAAGTTGATAAGTGTGATTCTAGTTGTTCCATTACCTTTCACTCTTGTAGCTTAGTTATATTTTATTTATTGGTTAATAAGTTCAATACCGAAGTCCTCCTTAACTCAATTATCTTGTAACTCAATTTGTAATTGAT
Organism: Pinacopodium congolense; assembly: GCA_028565735.1. NCBI lineage: Eukaryota > Viridiplantae > Streptophyta > Magnoliopsida > Malpighiales > Erythroxylaceae > Pinacopodium > Pinacopodium congolense. The sequence continues at coordinate 340,238 of JAOXYD010000136.1, read as the reverse complement.
TAATTATTGTATTAGGATTATTGTTTCCAGTTTGTTGAACTGTGTATCCCATCAATTCTTGATAATCTCCTTTTTGAAACCTTCTACCTATCTCTTGCCATTACTTCGTTTGGTGAACAACAGGTCTCTATTGGTAAGAGACTCGAATTTCATCATAAAAAAGTTCATCATTCTCCCCTAATCTCATTAGAGGGATAGAATCAAGAAGTTTCTTTTTGTGTTCAACATTAACATACAGCCTAACACAGTCAATCCTTCTTCCTAGTACAGTATTTTCATTTATACATATTAGTTTCCCAATGAAACTTGCTAAGTGACTAAGCCCCAAGACAAACCAATATTCTAATGGCACCTTATAAAATTGATCCATACGAGAATTTTTTCTTACTTTAATTCGTCTAATGATATACCTGGTTTCCAAAATTGCAGGAATATTAGGTAGTTTCGAATATGTCATGGCCTATCTTCCATAATTGTCTTTGTATTAGCATCTGATTATAAATTAAAGGGCATAAGGTCCTCCTCATTCAATAGGACGTTACTTAGCCCTCTACCTTTCCGTGTTCTTTGTGCTAAATTGTTGATGACAGGGAAGGGTGGTCTTTTACCAAGGAAAAGCCCTAAAAGTGTAGCACTCCAAGCCTTAGCAATCCTCCTTCAATACTTCAATGGGTGGATAGACAGTAGGTTAATTAGTAAGGATGGTTGGAGGCAATCTAAACTCAAAATTATTACATTTAAATTAAAAAATTTTCACAATGTATAGGAAACTACCACAATTATAGGATGTACTTTCAATCATTTGCATATCAAATGCTTATAATCTTAAGATACAAAATTCAATTCTTTATATGTATAAGGCATTAGAATCTTATGGTAAAGATCTTGTGTCTCGTTAGGTAATGGGGTATGATTTATACTTAATTAACTATTTTTTTCTTTACAGGTTTTGAGTTTTTTTTAGGAAAAAGATTTTAAAATTTTAAAGAGTGATTTCAGGTGTCAAAGAAGACATATTCAACATGAAGGAATTCAATCTTCAAGTAATGTTCGACCAGAGTATTTGGATGGCTCCATTTGCATTATTTTATTGACATTCGATGATAATGGAGGTAAGTAAGAAACCGTTTAAATACATTTGAATGAAATATATAAATAATTTGCATTGAATTTAAGTTAAATACTTTTTTTGGTTAACTTTGTTTGGCATAGTATATACTTGTAGTTGATAGAATATGTTCTTTTTTTTTCATCAATTTAGAAAAATGAAAGTTTGACAATTACATTAGATTTCCTTAAAGTTTGAAATTTTCACGTATGAAAGCATGTTGGCACCATTTGCGTTCAAAAGAATATTATTTGCGTTTTAAGTGATGGTCCTCTAATCCATGGGGTTCGTATCGTATGAAAGGTTTTGAAAAATTTGAATTTAATTGCAATAAATTTGAGTTTAGATTGGTTCAAGAATAACTTTAGATTGAAATTAAAAATTAAAATACCTAATGAAAAGTTGGTTATTAGTATCTTCATAGATTTATTTCATTTTTTCTATTTTCCAATATGAGATTGTGATATTGATTTTTATGGCGGATTATATATATTTTAAAAAATTTTAACGTTATGTTCAGGGCATGTTTATTATTTATTTTGTTTTTTATTTCTTATTTATATTTTTAAGTATAGAAATCAATGGTAATAGTCGTTTTACATTACTTATGTCTATAAATACAGTTGATAAATTTATAAAAATAAAAAATATAAATAAGAAAATATGATTTTTTAAATATTTAATAAAAATATATTTAAAATTTAATAATAAATATAATTTATTAAATATTATGAAATTTTTAGGTATATAAGAATATTTTTATTTAAAATTTTGAATTTATTTTATATTTAGTTATTATCATTAAATTAATTTTATAATAAATTTCAACCAGATAGTTTTTTATTTTTAAATTTTTTTATTACAAATCTTAATTGAATAACTTTAAAAAATAGAAAAAGAAAAATAATATCGAACAATCTTATCCACTTCTTATGTGAAACTTCAATAGAACATCACGTTTTGACCTTGTCATATAATCTTTGTTTTTTTTTTTGAAAATCCAAAAAAAAATTGAATTAGTAACAAAAATGATACATATGACTCTAAAGTTCACGTGGGCTTATCCTAACCACATAACCCCGTTAAAAACAATAACTACTTTCAACGGCTATATTTAGTATTTATTTTTGTTTCAACTTTTTGTTTCCATTTTTTAAATATAAAAAATAATACATTAATATAATAAAAAATAAAAAAACACATAAACTTATAAAAATACATATAAATTAATACAAACGCATAAAAATAAATAATAAAAATTAAAATAAATAATAATACCAAACATCTTTTAAATTAATATTAAAATTACTCCTTTATTTTAATACTGTACTAATAAAGATTTTGTTTTGATATTATTTGTAACGTGAACTGATTATATAATAATTTTAATTTTGATTTATTAACAATGTTGTCATTCGTTAAAATAAGATATTTAAGACATTTTTTTTTATTAAGATTTAAATTTTTGATAGAGATAAAATTTAATTTATAAAAAAATCTTTAAATTATATTTGAGAAAATTATAAGACCGAAAAAAAAGTTAAGAATTGAATAGTAATATTATCTATAACTTTATAAACATTTTCACTTCTTATATTTAGTGGCAGTATCTTAATAAGTTTATAAAGACTTTACTTCTTATCTCTTTTTTGAAAATTGTGATACTTGTCATATAATATTTTTTATTAAAAATTTAAAAGATTATTCGAGCTTAGTTTGTCATTTGATTTAAATATGTCAATTTATTGCACAGATTATTCACGATACATAATTTATGTGAAAATTTCGTGGAAAAAACTATATAAAATTATTAGATGGATTATATATTTATTTAAAAAATATAATTTTAAAATTTGTCTTATAACATTTTTTAAAGTGTCACAATGTTTACGATACAATACCATTTATCTTGTAGTATATATAAAAGTAATGTAAATATTATGTATGTATTTTATTAGGACTTGTTTGAAAAGAATTTGGTTTTCAGATTTAATTTTTAAATTTTTTAAACACAAAAATCGATAAAGAATATCACAGAAATTGAAAAAAAACTAATATAACACAAAAATCGAGATAAATAACATAAAAATCTATAAAAACATATAAAATTTAATAAAAAATACAACAATTACAATAAAAAATTACAACAAAAAAGTTAATCAAACGGCTACTTAATTCAACATTAAATCTGTATAAGTAAGATGGCAAATATTACTAGAGATTTAACTACATAAATTTAATGATCGAATAACGAAATATCTACATATTTAATATTTAGAGAGTAATTTATATTATTTTCTTAATATTAAAAGGTAAATTATATTATTTTACAAATATTAAAAAAAGAAATAATATTTTAAAAATTGTTAAAAAATAAGTTAGACATATCAAAGAATTTCCGAGAAGAAAATAAAATTTTAGGACTTATTTAATTTAACTTTTTATTTTTATGTTTTGTTTATGTTTTTATGTATTTTCATCGATTTTTATATATTTTTTATTTTTTATTGTTGTTTTAATTTTTATATTATTTTTTAGATAAGAAAAGAAAAAAATAGAAACAGAAACAAACATTTTAATATTTAATAATTAAATTGCAACACTTGAAGGACTCATTCAGAAATTTCAAATTTGGCATTTTTGGTCTCATGAAGACAGAAGAATTGAAGCAGCGGCAATTTGGATTGGGCGCCAAGCGCTTTCAGGTTTCGTACCAAAAACCGAAAGTAGAGCCACTGATTTTCCCGCTCTTCCTCTCATTTTCTCTTGTTCTTAATCATTGTCTGCATGGTGTCTTCTCTGAATTATTTTACCAAAGTTTTGAGATTGGAACATGAGTGACATGCCATACCCAGTTCATGGTTGAAGATTTCATTGCATATTCTGCCACTTGTAACAAAGTTTCCTCCCAGACAAATTTGAAAAGACAGCCAAGTTCTAGGGTTTGACTTCCCTTGTTTTTGGTATAAAAATATGGGATCTTCTGCACTCCTCTTGCCTCCAAAACTTCCCAAGTCTTCAAATTGTAAAACTTCATCTGAAGGTATGCCACACCCACTTATCTTTTTCCCCTCAAGTTTTTTTAGCTTTTGCTGAATCCTGGATTGTTACTGTGTTGATTAGATGTTAAGATTGTTGCTTTCTTCTGTAGCATGTTGATTAGATTGATACTTGAAAGTTGAAACCCAGATATGATTTATGATTTTTCTCTTTGATTTTATGATATTTGTTGGATTGACATGAAAAATGCCTAGAATATTCATTTCTTGCTACTCTCCTTGTGTAGTATGCACCATTACTTGCTTTACTCTCCATGGGCAGTATACACCTTGGGATGGAGTGCTAGTCGAGATTTTTGGTTTATACTTTTAGTGTTTGTATGTTATTCTCCTTTGTGGCGTCTTTAGTGAATTATATTTTGTTCAAGTATGATTTAAAGAGGTGTATTACACAATATTCGTGTTTATATGTTCTGAGAAAAAGAAGTGTTATTGGTTTGCATAGTGTCCACCAGACAAGCAACCAAATTGATGAACTTGATGGAAGCCATTTAGTTGAGTCCTTTTTTCGGATATGCTTCTTGTTAATCAACAGGTTCTCCAAGCATGTTGAAAGTTTTTCCTAGAGGAGCCCACTGAATGGAATACTTAGGAGAGCTTCATTAGACCCTCTGTAGCACTTATAGCTATAGCCCAAATTCAAATATTTCCTAATAATTGCTGACTTCACAAGTAACTTTAATTTGTTGATTGCCAATATCTCAACTTTTAACTATCAGAGTGCTGTAAATATTAGGCATCTTGCTGAGGGAAAAGATATATCTAGCATTGGGCCCATGTTTTGAGCAATATGTCCTAGGATCTTTTATTTTTCTAGTATGGAAACCTGATTTGATTTAATTGTTTCAACCCTTTCTACATTTCATATGGAGTGTGTTCATGCCACTTTTTATTTTCCTCTTTGTCTGCTTGTGTATATTTCAGTTGTCACACTAATGTCAGATGGCTAGTGTATATTCACATTGTCTTCTTAAATATGCTTGCCATGTTAGATACATGTCTTACTGTTTTCTTTTGCGTTTGAACTAGCTGTTGATAGTTCACAAATCTTAAGCAAGTACTTGGTCATGTATATGTGTTCTGTTCAGTGATTTGCTGCCTTTTTTTTATTTTATAAATTTGTGCTCTATAACAGAAATGAAGAACAAGAAAGGAAAGAAAAGTTCCACTGTATCTGACAAAAAGAACGAAGCTACAAACAACAGGAAAGGCAATAAAAGGAATTCCCATCAAATCAATGATGTATCTGTAGATACATGTAAAAGACCAAAACGAGCTGCTGCTTGTAAAGATTTTAAAGAGAAATCATTGCAATTTTCTGAAAAGTCCTCAGTGGTTGAGTCAAAAAAAGATCATGTTGTTGATGAAGAGTTGTTAGCTGTTCGCTTGACTGATGGAAAAGAAGAAGGTCGTCCAACTAGGAGGCTAGCTGATTTCATTTTGCATGATTCAGATGGCAATCCTCAGCCACTGGAGATGATTGAAGTTGCTGATATGTTTATTTCTGGTGTTATATTACCTCTTGAAGAGAATCTAGACAAAGAAAGTGAAAAACGTGTGCGATGTGAAGGCTTTGGAAGGATAGAAGGATGGGACATCTCTGGCTATGAAGATGGCTCTCCAGTTGTGTGGCTTGCAACAGATATTGCTGATTATGATTGCCTTAAACCTGCTAGTAGTTATAAAAAGTTCTATGATCATTTCTTTGAAAAAGCTCGTGCTTGCATTGAAGTTTACAAGAAACTTTCAAAAACCTTTGGGGGAAATCCTAACTTCACTCTTGATGAGTTGGTTGCTGGAGTTGTTCGATCAATGAGTGGAAGCAAGTGTTTCTCCACTGCAGCGTCCATTAAGGATTTTGTTATTTCTCAGGGTGAATTTGTTTTCAACCAACTAAAAGGCTTAGATGAGACCTCAAAAACGAATGGCCAGAACTTTGAAGATTTGCCTGTTCTGATTGCATTAAGAGATGAAAGCCAAAAACATGGAAGTTTGGTGCTGACAAGGGCAACAAATTGCAGTGGAAGTTTGAGAATCAGTCCCAAACTTGAAGACATGCAGGCAACGGCTAATCTTTCCAACTTGTCAACCGTTGTGGCTGAGGAAGATGAAGATGCAAAGTTGGCAAGGTTACTGCAAGAAGAAGAGTATTGGCACTCTAGCAGGAGGCAGAGAAAAAGTCAAAGTGTAGCTTCTGCTTCAAGCATTTTCTACATCAAAATTAATGAAGATGAGATTGCAAATGACTACCCTCTCCCTGCATATTACAAGCACTCTGATGAAGAAACTGATGAATATATTGCTATTGCCAGTGAAGATACTCTTGATCCTGATGACCTACCTAAGCAAACGCTCAATAACTGGTCACTTTACAACTCTGACTCTAGATTGATATCACTGGAGCTTCTACCAATGAAGCCATGTGAAGATATTGATGTCACAATCTTTGGATCAGGACTCATGTCTGAAGATGATGGAAGTGGGTTCTGTCTGGATAATGACACCAGTCAGTCTTCTTCTGGTGCTTTTGAGGCACGTGATCAAGCGGGTCTACCCATTTTTTTGAGTGCAATTAAGGAGTGGATGATTGAATTTGGCTCATCAATGATTTTTGTCTCCATCCGGACAGATATGGCATGGTACTGCATACATGTTTATTTTTGTGTCTAAACTGCAATTAATCTTTATTCTTCCTCTAAAAGTTTGCCACTGAATCTTTTAAAGTCTATATTGGTTTTGGCTGATTAATGTATTTTTGAAGAGTGGATGATTTAAATGTAACTTGGCCTAAGCCAGTTATTAGCATCCAAGTAAGCATTGTCAGGATCAACAGTAGAATTTGCTTTTAAAAGTTCTTTCTTGGTTTGAAGGGTAGAGGAGGGGTAGGCAAGAAACTCTGATTCTCTTAGGTATAGGGCAACTAATCACTATTGTTGGTTAGTAGCACAGCACATGCCTTGATGCTTTTTGACGATCTTTGTAGATAATTACAGATTTATTCTCATTCTTTCTTGATGTTGATATCCTTTTGAAAAACCTATTCAGGTATAGACTTGGAAAGCCATCGAAGCAATATGCTTCATGGTATAAGCCGGTTCTCAAAACAGCACAAGTTGCTATAAGCATCATCACTTTGCTAAAGGAACAAGCCCGGGTGTCTAGGCTTTCATTTTCAGATGTAATCAGGAAAGTTGCTGAGTTCAAGACAGATCACTGTGCTTACATTTCTTCTGATCCTGCAGCTGTTGAGCGATATGTGGTTGTGCATGGACAGATAATATTGCAACTATTTGCTGAATATCCTGATGCAAAGATCAAAAGATGTGCATTTATCACTGGACTGACCAAAAAAATGGAGGAACGACACCACACCAAATGGTTGGTGAAGAAAAAGAAAATTGTGCAGAAAAATCAACCTAATCTAAATCCTCATGCAGCAATGACTGATATTGGCCGCATTGTTTCTAAGAGAAAGGTTATGCAGGCAACAACAACGCGGTTGATCAACAGAATTTGGGGGGAATATTATTCCAACTACTCACCAGAGGATCTGAAAGAGGGAAGTAATAGTGAAGTGAAGGACGAGGATGAAGTTGATGCCCAGGAGGAAAATGAAGATGATTCTGATGAGGAGCAGCTATTACCTTCAGAGACGGCACAAAGATCTTGTTCAACTTCAGGACGACCTAAATCTCATTCTGCAAAGCATGAAGTGAGGTGGGAAGGTGAACCTGAAAGCAAAACATGTACTGGTAAAACAATCTATAGATGTGCAATTGTTCATGGAGAGGTGATCAATGTTGGCAGTGTTGTTTTGTTAGAGGTTGATGGTTCAAAAGAAGTTCCTCCCATATATTTTGTAGAGTACATGTTTGAGGCATTGGATGGAAGTAAACTGTTCCATGGAAGGCTGATGAAAAAAGGATCCCAGACTGTTCTTGGCAATACAGCCAATGAAAGGGAAATATTCTTAACAAATGAGTGCACTGATTATGAACTGGAGGATATTAAAGAGCCAGTTATTCTTGAGTTTCGAAAAACACCATGGGGACATCAACGTAGAAAGGATAATGCCAATGCTGAAAGAATTGATAGAGCAAGAGCTGAAGAGAGGAAAAAGAAAGGGCTACCTGTAGAGTATTACTGCAAAAGCTTATATTGGCCTGAGAGGGGTGCTTTCTTCAGTCTTCCTGTTGATGCAATAGGTCTTGGTAATGGTACATGTCCCTCATGTAAATTAAAAGATGCTGAAAGGGACAAAGAGATTTTCAAAGTGGATGCCTCTAGGACTAGATTTCTATACAGGGGAGCTGAATACTTTGTTAATGATTTTGTGTATGTATGCCCTCATCAGTTTGTTTTGGAAAAGGAGGAGAGTGAAGTTTTCAAGGCTGGAAGGAATGTTGGTTTGAAACCTTATGTTGTGTGCCAATTGATGGAGATCACCGATTTGGTGGGAGGTAAACAAGCCAAAGCAAGCTCAACAAATGTTAAGGTTCGAAGATTTTTTAGACCTGAGGACATTTCAAATGAGAAGGCATATTGTTCAGATATTCGTGAGGTAAACTTCAGAAAGTATTTATGTAGTAGGTTCTTGTTGTTAACCAGTGTGTTATTTATCAATAATCATATCCTGATTTTCTTTTCTGTGGTGAGGTTCTTGGATATATTCTTATGAGCCCATTTACTAATAATTCTAATGGCTTAAAATTTCAGATCTATTACAGTGAAGAGATGCAAGTTTTTTCGGTTGAGGCAATAGAAGGAAAGTGTGAAGTTAGAAAGAAAAATGACATGCCTACATGCAATGCCCTTGTAAATTTTGATAATATTTTCTTTTGTGAGCATCTGTATGACCCAACTAAAGGGTCTCTGAAGCAGGTAAATTTAGAGGGGCTTATTTTGTTGACTCAGGCTGATTTATTTATTCATTCCATCAGCTAAGCAAGTTGTCATGTGAAGTGGTGCTCAAGCTGGCTTTGCTCTTGATTTGAATGGAATTATACTCTTGCAGTTACCAGCTCATATCAGGTTAAGATACTCAACTGGGAGCGGGGATTGTGATGCTGCGTGTAGAAAGAGGAAGGGTAAGTGTAAAGAGGGAGAAGCTGACATAGATGTCAGCAAACAGAAAGAATCATCTCAGGATAATTGTTTGGCCACATTGGACATATTCGCAGGTTGCGGTGGTTTGTCAGAGGGGTTGAGACAAGCTGGTAAATTCCCTTAACTATTTAGAATTTCAAACTGGCTAAACTTGGGTATCAGTTATTGTGAATTTGATGATTATTTGTTGCTTTTGATGTTGCAGGTGTTTCATGTACCAAATGGGCCATTGAATATGAACAACCTGCTGGTGAAGCATTCGAGCTTAACCATCCAGAGTCCTTAGTGTTTGTGAACAATTGCAATGTAATTCTTAGGTATGTAATTGTGGTGTGGTTATGATTGCCTCTTTCCTTGCTATCAGTTTGAAAAGACCTCTTATGGATTACAATTCAGAGCAATAATGGAAAAGTGTGGAGATATAGATGATTGTATCTCAACTCCTGATGCTGCTGAAATGGCTGCTGCACTTGATGAGAAGGTGGTTCGTGATTTACCATCTCCAGGAGAGGTGGATTTTATCAATGGGGGGCCGCCATGCCAGGCATGCATGAATTCTGACTTCTTTGCACTAAACTTTCATGTGTGCTGTTTAGTGGATGTTAAGCTTATGAAAAAAGTGTGTTTTCCTTGCAGGGGTTTTCTGGAATGAACAGGTTTAATCAAAGCACTTGGAGTAAGGTCCAGTGTGAGATGATTTTAGCATTCTTGTCATTTGCTGATTACTTCCGGCCGAAGTATTTCCTCTTAGAGAATGTGAGGAACTTTGTGTCATTTAACAAAGGACAAACTTTCCGTTTAACTCTAGCTTCACTTCTTGAGATGGGTTATCAGGTAAATGTTGTCATAACTCAAATAGCATTCCTCCCTATAATTTGGTTCCAATATTCACTCCCCAAGTCCCTCACTCCCATCAAACCAAAAAGAAAATAAGAACAAGAAAAGCCTGAGATTGTTGCACATAACAGAAGCAAATGAAATTGTATATGATCATGTAATTGTTTAAATTTTAGGTTCGGTTTGGTATTCTGGAAGCTGGAGCTTATGGAGTTTCTCAGTCGCGAAAACGAGCATTTATTTGGGCTGCTTCTCCTGGAGAGATACTTCCAGAATGGCCAGAACCTATGCATGTCTTTGCTGCTCCAGAGTTGAAAATCACATTATCAGAGGATTCACAGTATGCTGCGGTTCGAAGTACTATCAACGGAGCCCCTTTCCGTCCCATAACTGTCAGAGATACAATTGGTGATCTTCCTCCTGTTGGGAATGGTGCCTCCAAGACAAATCTGGAGGTATTAACATATCTTAAAATCTCAATTTTTGGCATTTCTCGATAGCATTTAGCATGTAGATCACATATCTCACAGTCCAACCCTTTCCTGTACAGTATAACGATGATCCGACTTCATGGTTCCAAAAGAAAATTCGAGGAGACATGGTTGTGTTGACTGATCACATATCAAAAGAAATGAATGAGCTGAATCTCATAAGATGTCAGCATATACCAAAGAGGCCAGGTGCTGATTGGCGTGATCTGCCAGATGAAAAGGTACATACTTGGAACTTCTTGTGTGAATGCCATTAAATTCTTTTTGTTAGTACTTGAGTCTAATGTTTTCCAAATTCAGGTTAAACTGTCTACTGGGCAAGTGGTTGATCTGATACCATGGTGCCTACCAAATACGGCCAAGCGTCATAACCAGTGGAAGGGCCTCTTTGGAAGATTGGACTGGGAAGGGAATTTCCCAACTTCAATTACAGATCCCCAACCCATGGGCAAGGTAGGGATGTGCTTTCATCCTGAGCAGGACAGAATCCTTACAGTTCGTGAATGTGCCCGCTCTCAGGTTAGTTGATTCTCAAATTTCTTAAAGTCATGTTATGGAGTGTAGATCAGATAAGGGCTGTGCCATTTAATGTAGATATCTTTTCTTTCACTTGTGCTTGACTGTAAAACTGCGTTGGCAGATTTAAGGTTTACTGATTGATCTGAATCTTATTTATAATCCAAACTCAGACTCTAAAGCTTGATTAGGTTTCAGATACAAATTTGAGTTCGAACTGAGTTCAAGCCTAGTATCTCTGAGCCTAAAACTCAGGCTGAGCTCAATATTTTTACTATGTTCCAGTCTGATTTAAACCTGATCAAATCAACTATAGCTTGTTAAATTCAAGTGGAGCCTTTTTACCAAGCCTACGATAGATGTTTGCATAACTTTGCCCTTAGTCCCTCGATCTTTTTTTTTTCCTGTTTAATTATTACAGGGATTTCCAGATAGTTATCAGTTTTCAGGAAACATTCAGCACAAACACCGTCAGATTGGGAATGCTGTACCTCCTCCACTAGCTTATGCATTGGGAAGAAAACTCAAGGAAGCTCTTGATTGTAAAAAGGAAAATACTGGAATGTAATAAACTCTTTGATATTGTCATTCTTTTTTCATCTCATTAAGTTCAAGTTGTAGAGGTCCTGAAGAACACAAATTTTATCAAATTTATTGAATCAATGATGATCAGTATTCAAACACCTTTTGTCTTTTTAAAGACTACTAAACAATGACAGGTTAATATTGCAAATTCTATGATAATGGAAATTCATAAGTATACAGCAATTTAATTTCATAATATTGTTACAACATCATATACTGATTAGGGCACTCGAAATTTGGTTTGCACTGTGATCACGCCTGGCCTTACCTCATCAAAATGATAGCTGTTAATAGAAATTATAGTCAGATAAAAAATTATCATCATAATCCAATCAATAACATATGACATTACCGTAACAAAAACAACGCAAAAGATTGGTTATTTACCCATTTTCATTTAGAAAATATCTGACAGCAGTTGGTAGTGCAGCTTGTCCTCTGCTGTGATTGCCTACTCCTGCAATATACATAAAACATGCAACACAAGCTGTGTACTCAGAGCTACTGCAACTATGATTGCACAAACCTAAGCCAAACAATAAAATTTTTGAAGATGGGTTCGTGTTCATGGGAACAATTATTGTATGGTAAACATCAAAATTGACCAGGATGTGCAAAAACAAAATGTTTCCTCTGATCCATGTAACCCTCCTGAGGTGGGGAACTTACAGTAGCTAGACATCCACTTGTTTATGTATGTATCTAATCGGCATATCAAACATGATTGTTTACTTCCAAAACTATGCTACTATTTGGCTGTTGATTCAATTCATTATTGTCTAGAAGACACGGAAATATGAAACTGGAAATGTGGACCGAAAGTTTGTAGTGCCAAGCCAGATATGTAACACTCATGTTACCACAATGATTGAAGAAATAGATACCTGTTATCACTTGAACTGATGTCGGCCTCTGCCTGAATGTTGACTGCTGTATATCCAAGTTTGCTTTATCAATCCTTTTGAAAGCCTCACAAGAGGAATAATGTGCCACACAATCTTTTGTGTTCGCTTTATCTAAAGATTCGGGCTGACTTATCAGGAAATTGTTCTCAATTTTTTGCAAATGTTCTTTCAATGCTTGAATAGCCTCAGATGAATGTAGACCATGCAAGTCCAATTTCCATAGGTTGTTTCCATTATTCCTTATGCTTAAAATTTTTTTGGCTGCCTTACTGTTGAGGCTTTCAGCAGCCAACCATTCTTCTTGAGCCTTCTGTGAGTGTTGTTTTGCAGAAAAATGATCTCCTCTCAGAAACGCATTAGTAGCTGCCCTGGAGTGCCTGGATGCCAACCTATCAATAAGACATTACAATTACTGGAATCAGATGCTAGATAACTGGCTGGGAAAGAACACTTCAACGTGCTGCAAATTTTTGAAAAAGATTAGCATAATTAACGTCTTTTGATGCACATCGAAACTGTTAATGAAATCATCAGCCTCCTAAAGCAATATGTATAATGAACACAGGAGGTAAAGGGCACGCATACCTCATCATCCTAAGTGCATCCTTTCGCTGGCTCAAGTAAAAATCATCCTCTTCCCACTCTGGTTCAACAGGTACAGATTTCAAGTGCCCCAGAATCAATTTCATGTTCATAGCAGTATCATCGGAATGCACTAGCCCAGCAGACGAAAGTGAGTTTTGCTCTTTTTTATTCTTTTCAAGAGCATCCTGAAGTGTAGAGCTAAGATCAGCAATATCTGCAGCAACTTCAACGGCAAGGCTTGTACTCTTTCTTTTGTTGCATTCACAATCGTCAGAAATAGTGATACACTGTGCTTCTGCATCCTCAGCAGAATTGACACCATAAATCATTCCATTCAACAAAGTTGATGCCTTATCAATATCATTATCCACAGAACCCATTACGTCCTCAATCAAGGTATAATCAGCCCAGCAATGTTGCTCTTTGAGCTTCTTGATTGCAAAGTTAGGATTATTTTCCCCAATAATTACATTGTTACCACCACAAGGAGGAACTTGAGTTAACTTATTGCTAACAGAACCCACTTGAATTAACTTATTGCTACCAGCACCCTCGTTTAAGACCGGAAAATCCACTGACGGTTGAAGTGCAGATGAAAATGACTTTGAAGTAAATACATTATTCCTTGGCAAGTTTCCACCAGATAGAGAAGATTGGCTTCCCGATATGGGTGGATACGGATCCACGCCAACTTCAGATTGACCACAATCTTTCATTCTCTGCTTGAGGTCAAATGCAGCCCAACCATGGGACTTACCTTTACTCTGTGAGGCCTTTGGCCTCACAGAAGGATTCATCTTTTGTTCTACAGTAAATGCAAGCCCCTCTAGTTGATTTCACACACAGGCAAAGCAAACGACTTTAGTGTAACAGGTGGCATAAAGCAACAAGAACAAGATAAAATTTGCGTTTTTACCTTTGATAAACAAAAATTCAACCTTGCACTAACTATATACAGGACACTTTCTCGAGAAACAAACAATAAAAGGAGTGCAATGTGATGGATAGAGTTGTTATTCCTCTTTTTTACCATAGGATCAGTTATGTATTCTTAGCCCTAAGCACACAAAGCAACACATAACTGAAGTAAAACCTAACAAAAACAACATTATGAACAGAGCCTGAAAGATGGAAGTTCAGGGCTAAATCATGATCTGAATGGCTTCCACAGATTGTTCTATTATAATCATCCATACCCAGTCCACCATCTAATGTATTCTCTTCAATTCTACAAGTATTTAATTAAAAAAAGAACATACACCAAAATAACCAAAGAAGGGAAAAACAAACTGAATCAGAAAAGAGGGAGAGACTCAACAAATACCCACCTTATGAATCAATCAAAGACTTTGTCTTTCGTTGTTAATCGATGAAATCAGAGCAAAGGGAGAGATTTTTGAAGCTCTAGTCACTTGAGAAACAGAAGTTGAGGGTGGGACGACCAAGGAGTCAAGCGATCGAAAAGAAGAGACAAATAGGGTAACAGAAACTCAAACATGGGGGAAGATAGAGAGAAAGGCGAAGGTGTTGAGAATTCAGCAGCACAATTGCATCTCAAACCCATATACACCATCGAATTCCTTCTTCTTCTTCTACTACTTCTTCTAGGATTAGAAGAGGTGGGGATGGGGAATAATGGAGTCAAAGCCTCCTTTTTGCCCTTTTAAAAGAAAATATTCACTAAATTATTATTTTCACTAAATTATGACACGACACAATTAAACGGACAAAAAAGAACAGCCCATCATTCTGCTTACGTGGCTCCCTAGAAGACCGTTGATTGCGAGTTTCCATGTCTTTTATCCCTGAAAACATGGGACCAATAGGAATCGTTTGGTATAGAATAAATTTGGGATAAACATAGATTGAAAAAAAAAAAAAAACATGAAAGTTGCTTTCTTTCCTACAAATTTTTAAAAGTTGATTAAGGTTATATTATAATATGTTAAAAATATTTAATTTTTTAATATTTAAAAATATTTAAATTTAATCTAATTTTATTAAATAATAATTTAAAATTATTTTTATATTAAAATTATTTTTAAAATATTAAAATTAATATGATGCATCTGCCTAATTTAAGAATAGAGACGAATTATAATTTTTAATAATTTATCAAAAAAATTATATATGATATTTGATTTCTTTTTTATAACGGCAATAATTACATGATCCAAATGTCAGTCGTATAATATTATTATATATAGAATCGACATGACTGACGAAAGGAATAATGACCATTATTTAGATAATAATATAATAATAATTTTTAAATATTTATAATAATATATAAAATATTATTATATATAAAATCGATCATATCCAATCATAAAAAAGTCAACTATATAATTGATTCCTCCAATCTTTTCTTAGCGTTTTAGAGGCAAGTTAGGAGATCTGGTGTCAGAGGGGGAACGATGGCGTCAAGTGCTTTGAAAATTAATGCTGTAAAAAGTGGACCGATCATTAAATTGATAAGACGGAAAATTTATATAGAATACGTATGTGAATTATCAAATTAAAATAATATTTAATAAAATTAATTAATTGTATAGTTTAATTAATTAATTAATTAATAACTTGATTAAATTTTATTAAAATAATTTAAATATATAATTAAATTAATTTATTAAGAAATTTAATCAAGTGAATCATTCTTATTTAACTTTTAAATTACTATATAAAATTATGTGATAATTGATTTAATGTTATTTGAAGCTTTTTTTACTTATATGTAATCTTTTTTTTTTGAAAAAAATATGTAATCCCATATTATAAGCTTTTTTAAGCGGAACAAAAAAATTTTGGAATGATTTTTTGAAAAATTAAATAGGACAAAAAGTTATCTCAATTATTCAAGTTACATTAAATTTTAGGTTTGAATTATTATTATTATTATTATTGTTTATAATATTGGAGGAGATAGTTAGTGCTCAAATTTGAAGAAATTCTCTTGTTTTGATAAATGAGAAAGAGCTAATAATCCTTAATATTGTAAAGTGATTAAAAAGATTTTAAAATCACTAAAAA
Source organism: Pinacopodium congolense (assembly GCA_028565735.1). Taxonomy (NCBI): domain Eukaryota; kingdom Viridiplantae; phylum Streptophyta; class Magnoliopsida; order Malpighiales; family Erythroxylaceae; genus Pinacopodium; species Pinacopodium congolense. The sequence goes on along the minus strand of JAOXYD010000136.1, from coordinate 324,016 downwards.
CCATTAGCTCTTTTATAGTTCTATTAATTATATATTGCTTTGAATTCTTAAATTTTACAGGGGCGTACTGAATAGCTTTCATTTATATGAATTTGAAAATCGACCAAGTTTTGTTAATTATAGGATTTGACTAAATAAATTGCATTTGAGTAATTTAAAAAATATTAGTATTTTTGTAGACACTCCAAAACATCAAAGTATGACATAAATTTTACGAAAAACCTTAAAATTTTAAAGATATTTTTTATCTAATTTTTTTTAAAATTTAAATTGATAAGTATTCTTATTTTAAATAATTTATTTTTAAAAATAGTAATTTGTTTCATTTAAATAACATTAAATCTAGTTTAATTAAATTGATTGAGCTTAAATGGATGTAAACTTAACAAAACTCAAAATAAATTGAATATTTTATTGAGAAAAAAATAAATATTGAAAACCAGCCATATGAATTTATATTATTTATTTATTATAAATATCTTCTATTTAATGACCGATTTCATTAATAATCACAATTTAGCAATTCGTTTACCCACAAAATCCTTAATTTGTGAAAATAAGTGAGAAGATTGGGGCAATTCTGGAAACACGTAAAAAGCATGAAACATGTTTGGATACTCGATTAGCGTAGCCTCCTTCCCGGATTTCTTCAGCCACTCATAGTACCTTCTCTGCCAATCCTGTAACGGATCCCGTCCTCCCACCACTACCACCGTCTCCGGATACTCCAACGCCGTTATATCCTCCGCGTTCTGACCGCTCACGTTCACCGCATAATGATCTCGATCTTCTCCCTCCGGCAAGAACGCTTTCCATAGCCAATCGGTTCGGTTCATAGACACCAGAGGCGTCTCCTTCAGTCGCATCTCCGACTCCGTCCTCTCCTCCCCGCCGAAGAACGGTTGTATCGATATCAGACCGATCATGGATAATAAAAGGTATGCCATTTAAGCCAAAGGGTTAACACAAAAAGGGCCTTAATCATCACTATTAAGCATGCATTCAGTAGACTCAAACCTATTCAAAGCAAGTTCTGAAGGTAATAACCTAAGGAAGCATCACACATACAAAGAAATGAAATGATTATAGATGGAGTCATATAGGCTCAATCCTCACATTGGCTCAAATGAAAATTCATTATGCATCTCTACACTACCTCAT
>JAOXYD010000136.1:293465-308593 GCA_028565735.1 Pinacopodium congolense | reverse complement strand
TACATATACATATGCATGTGTGTCTGTGTGATTGTAATATGTATGTAAGTGTAAAAGATTTCTAATTAAAATATGACCGTACACTATATATTCACCTCCTAACAATAGTAACATAAAAATGAAATGATTTCTTTGGTATTCTGATTCGTACTGTAACTAAAACTGTGTTGCTACTTTGTGCTGGATTAAGTGAAGATTGTTTAATGCTTCATATGGGCTAGGGGAAATTTTTTTTTTTTTTGCCTGACTTTAGGACTTGCAAATTTTGCATGAGCATGGCATCTTAAGCTGCTGGTGCTTCAGGTAAATCTGAGGTATCTTCAGTGGTTTATAAAGTTGGTGAGTGCATGCAAGATTTGATAAAATTGTGGAAGGAGTCATCTCAGTCGGAAAACAATGGTGGAAGCACTCATAATGGCCCCACCCTTGAAATTCGAATACCAGCTGAACATGTTACTGCTACAAACCGTCAAGTAAGAACTTGCTGCTTAATGATGATGTATGCTTTCATAAGCTTGCTTTATCATTCCTTTTCTTGCACAGAAGTTGTTCTTCGTCTATAGTTTAGTTGGTGTCTGTGTTTCATTTTTCTGGAACATCTTTGTCTCCTCACAGGAAGATTACATTCATAATTTAAACAAATGAATTTTATAATTAGCTTGTCGATTTAGATCTAAATGTTCTCATTTAAATAGAGAAAATTTTAACATCAACTCCAGCTACTAACTAGTAGGGGCTTACCCAAACAGCTTTAGGGTAGGCTCTTTAGTCTCTTATCAAGTCTTGATAGCTTTTGTAGTAACCAAAAAAAAAGTTCTTTATGTGTTATGGTATCCAACCTAATCTAGACTATTGACTGGGAAGGAAGGACCCACTGAAGTAAGTATTTGGATCAAATACTTGAGCTGTTTGGGTCTTTTTGAAACTGACAAGGAGGTGGAAGTTGCTTAGGTCAATGTTTATGTCACCTCTGCTCAGTTCCATATGTGGAAAAGTATATTATATACATATGTTCCTTATGAGTAGTCTCCAAGTTTTTAAGTTTACAGCTAATGGGGGTGGTAATGCTTTAAAAATGTGGTTGTAAGATGGTAACATTTGTTAATTGAACATCAGGCATGTTTTTTATTTTTCTTCCTTTTAAGGTTATGAGCACTTGTTTCCAATTAGTCTCCATAGTCATAGCTGCAGTCATTCACATCTTGGAGTTGCATGTAGCTCATAGTTATTCATGTTCTATCTTGTTTGTTAAGGTTGCCCTTTCTTCCTTTTTGCTCCATTTCCCCATTCTTCTGAGTTTTTATTAACTTTTCTATGAGCAGGTAAGAGGTGGCCAGCTATGGGGGACAGATATATATACAGATGACTCTGATCTTGTGGCTGGTAAAATGTTATATTATCAAGAGTTAATGGCTAGATTTTTCTTAATATAGGTGTTATAGACTTTGACAAATAGATGCACAAACACTGATCTAACAATCTTGCTACAGTTCTCATGCATACAGGTTACTGCCGTCCTACTGCCTCTCCTCCTCCACCTGCCATTCAAGAGTTGCGTGCTACAATCAGAGTGTTGCCTCCACAAGATAGTAAGCACTCACTTTTGATTTTCTACATAAACCAATAGACAGCTTGGTTGTATTGCTGTAGAAAATATTTATTTGGATTCTTCATATGTACATCTAATATTGAGACTTTGATTTTTGTTTTAGGTTACACATCTATGCTAAGAAATAATGTACGATCCCGTGCGTGGGGTGCTGGAATTGGTTGTAGTTACCGTGTTGAGCGCTGTTGCATTGTTAAGGTGGCAAAACACTTCCTCTATTCGTTTCCTATAAGTTTCTTGAACCTGATGCTTCGAATGGTTTATACATTGTTCAAGTTATTCGCTGCTTGTGATGATGTTTGCTGCTCAGTTTTTCCTAAAAAAAAAAAAGGATATGTTCTGCATGATCTTGATGATGTATCTTGGATTTTAAGTTAAAAACTTCTTTGTGGAATTTTTATTGGTCTCAGAAAGGAGGTGGAACTATTGATCTCGAGCCTTGCCTAACACATACATCAGCTATAGAACCTACTCTTGCGCCTGTCGCTGTTGAGCGGACAATGACAACACGAGCTGCAGCTTCAGTATGACCTAACAATATAAACTTTATGACTTCACAATGGTTTTTTTTTTTTTTTTTTTTGAGTTTTCTTCTTCAAAAGTGGCATGTTAGGGATGAAGTAACTAGACTAATAGGATATAACTAATCAGTTTCATGAATCTTTTTACTTGCATCTGTTAGTAGGTGGTGTCATTGTTGGCCTCTCTTTAAGCCTAGTTTTACTTATATAGGACTTGGATGGAGGAGGCAAACCTAGAGTTCTCTCTTGGGATTCCAAAGTTCTCATGATCCACCACAAAATTGTAAACTATAGCTTCATCAGAAATTCCATCTAAATGTAAATGATACAGAAATGAACACACGTAAAACCACGTATAACTTGTTACTAGTAATTGGCCTCCTTGTGGTTTTCTTAATGGGGGAATAACTATATTTCTTGAAACCAATATATGTATCAATGTGTAACGGACAATAAATTGAAGATACTGATAATAAACTAATTATGTTCCTGAGTTGTTTATTAGTTTCTAATTATGCAAATTTCATCGGCTTATATATGATCTTTTTATTACAGAATGCATTGCGTCACCAAAGATTTGTACGTGAAGTTACAATACAGTACAATCTATGCAACGAGCCATGGTATGTTTTTCAGTAGACATGCAGACTTTTACTAATTGGTTAAAGCATTAATTTGTTTGGTTCTCATACACTTGATAGGTTGTTTTCTCTTAGTGTTGCAACTCAATTCTGTTGTGCAGGAAGATGTTGAGCAAGTTAGCCTACTTTTAACTTTTAAATAGGGTTGACCTGTACAATTGAGTTGTAATTTGTGCAAACATTGATAAATGGTGACATTTATATCACTAGATTCTCAATCCTGTAGACTCTATTTCTCATTGGCTACAGGCCAGTACTGATGAAAAGGTGCAAATAGGTGATGGAAAACAATAAAGTTTATTCATTATGGTGCAAAACCATAAATCACTCTCTCAAAACCTCAAACTGTGTTGTTTTTTCATTTGAAGATGTCAATATAAATACCATCAATCCTCGCCTTCTAGATGGTTTGAAATATTGAATTTCTAAAATTTGTCTATGGTTTTCTGTTCAACGTGCAATGAATGACTGTAGAGTTACCTTCTTTAATACTTCGACATAAGCACATGCATTATTTTCTCGACTTCTTCTAAATAATTCATCTTTTTAGTTCCCATGTTTTCTTATAGATATTACAATAGTGCGCCATATAAGGCATCTCACTATTGTGTTTAACTATCTATTTACCTTATAATCCAGAAATCAGGGAAATCTTTGGTGTTCTTATCAATCTCCATGCTTGATAATTTTTGCAGGATAAAGTACAGCATCAGTGTTGTTGCTGACAAGGGTTTGAAAAAACCGCTGTATACTTCTGCACGTTTGAAGAAGGGTGAAGTTTTGTATTTAGAAACACATTCATGCAGGTAATGTAGAAGTTCTTATTTTGTAATTCCTTGGTGGATAAATCGTGAATTTTGGGGCAGGGTTTACCATTTCTCCCTTCTTTGTTTTTTTTATGCTGTTAACAAAGGACGTAAGCTGACATATTTCATTGGTGATGGTTGTATATCGCACTCCCTCTCTTTTGTCAATGGAGAGTGTGAAGCTTAATGCAACTGAGTTGCATTCTGAATTCCCCGTTCTATGACAACTATAATTCCCTGAATTTTGTCTTTTCTTATTCAATAATTTTGTTTTGCCTTAGCTTCCTCTCCTCTTGAAAATGTTGTGATGTAAGAATCTTTTGGTTCTTTAGAAGTTTTAGTAGTTAAAACGAGAAAACAAATACAAAATAATATGATCACAAAACTTTGCTGAAGGTATGAGTTATGCTTTACTGGCGAAAAAATGGTAAAGACAACTCAGTGTACTTCTCTGCACGAGGAAACTGAGAAGGTCCACAATCACCACCCACATTCCTCAAATGGTGAAAAGAGTGACGCAGATACTGTCCTGATTGATGCATTTCGATGGTCTCGCTGTAAGAAACCTTTACCACAGAAAGTCATGCGATCAGTCGGTATCCCGCTGCCTCTTGAATATGTTGAGGTATTCTTTTTATTCTTTTGTTCTGCTGCTCTTCATTGTTAGAACCCAAGTATTCCTCCGAAGCTTCTTCTTCAGTTATCAAAATGTTTTTGCATCTTTCTGGTGATTTGGATAGATGTGCATTGCCACATTCGCATATGTATTTCTACTACATACTTGGTCAACTAGAAAATTTATGGAAATTTTTATTTTCTGAATGTTCTGTCAGTTGTCTTTCCTTATGCTTCTAGTTATTGCTGCTGCACCGTTGAATGTTTTTGGACACGGCGAGTTTATGGCACACCGGGTTACATCATCTGTTGCTACAGATAGGCATTAGATATTACGAACCTTACAAATGTCTGACTTGTAACATGTTCAAAATAATGACTTTGTAACGTGTTGCCAGAAAACTACTGTGATTCTACAGAAGTATGAGCTTTCATTCTGATTTTCTTGCCTTTACATGATCCCATGTTAGCTTTGACTAATTTCTCATCTTTACAAAGTTCCACCACTTTTTTCCATATCTTTCAAAAGGTTCCAAGTTATTCACTAAATAGCTTTCATGCTCAAGATGTTTAATTTTGCAACTGAAAATCTGATGGCATCAGCAGTTGGGTTCATTCCAATTTTCATACATCCTGAAGTAACTACTGTATATGTGATCTTTGAACTTAACAGGTATTGGAGGAGAACCTGGACTGGGAGGATGTGCAGTGGTCACAGACTGGCGTTTGGATTGCTGGAAAAGAGTATACACTCGCCAGGGTCCATTTTCTTTCACCAAATTAGTTGTATATGATGCTTTGCTTTTGGTACAAGATGGTGTATTTATGACCTTTTAGCCGCCCCCGGAATGTACAATGTGATAATTTACCAAAAGAGTTTTCAATCCTTGGAAGTCAACTGCTTTCTAATTGTTTAACGTGCCAGAACTTTGAGCTGGAAATGGCTGAAAGACATTAATGCAGAAGATGAATCCGCTCCAGCTATTTGATGTTAAAATGTATTGATAAGGGAACAGGGAAGTGAAAGCAGGGGAAGAGTTGACTGCTACCTGATGAAATTGATGATTTACATGAACAATATTATCTATAAAAAGAAGGAATTCGAAAAGAATGTTGATTCCTGTACGCTTAAGATTATGGTTTTTATTTTTATTTTTTCAGAATTGTGATTATGAATCTTGAAATTTAACCTTATGATTATGAATGTAACCCTATCCACCTTCTCCGTAATTTATAGCTTCCTTACCTTGTTCAGAGTCCTGGCTGCTCCATGAAGACACCTAAATGTGACAAAGCCATCGAAGTTTTATATGAAAAATCATTATTATGACTATAACCTGCAAGCAAGTTTTATAATTTATATAAAGAACAAGAAAGTAGAGTTATTTGCAGATCAGACCTAAAAGTACAAACTACATTGTGTCAACAATTGTCGTTCTCTAGTTAAATGCTAGAGGTAAGGGTAGAGACACTTGTTTAAAACAGAACAGGAAAATTTCAAACAAATGCCGTTCAAGAGCCTGACAAATGTGTCTTTCTTGATGATGTTCAGATATTGTCAATTATTGCGGAAGTTGGAAGATACTTGTACCATAAAAACGAATTTCATGCCTAATAACTGTCAATTGATAACGAGACATTCTTAGTAAATTTAAACGAGTTAAATCATTATAAATAACGTTAACAGCAGAAGATATTATTGAACCAACTTTGGACTTTCCTGATAGGGGAAGGAAGGTCACTTGTGAGAGCTTAGATCCTTTTGAGTTCGTTGTGACAAGAAAGAGTTTTGAAAGAAGCTACTTTCGTAAGCGCTTTTCTTGGACTTGAAGCAGTTATCAAATGAGTGGTCATTATGCTTAACACGGGACGTTTGAACATTCATACTCCTTGCAAACAAAAAATTGTAAAAAAGGGATTGAGAGAGAAAAAAAGTACAAAGTACATTGTGTCATCCTTAAGAGTTAAAAACAATTTTCGTTCTCTAGTTAATATGTTAGAGTGGGGTAAGGGTGGAGGTATTTGCTTAAAACAAAACAGGAAAATTCCAAACAAATGTCGTTCTATTGCTGTATCTCTCTGGACAAGTTGCTCAGAGACCTTTTATAGCAGTTATTCAGGGTAGCGACAATTGAGACAATTTATCTAAAAAGAAAGGTATTGACTGGAAGGTATAAGTTGATATTGGAGGTATCGAAAAACTGATATGGGCAAATATCAAAATTCAGGTATGGTCAGTTATCGAATTACTGATAAAGGCGGCTATTGAATTTATGATAAAAGCTGCTATTGGATTGCTATCTAGTCTTAGTCTCTCTCCGACTTTATGTCTATTTCAGCAACTTTTAGAGAACATATGATAGAGACAGATTGTCGGAGAGAGACTACTCTAGAAAGGCATCCCATCTTGGGTAGAAGCAAGTATAGAGAGATATCAGATGAAACTACTATCCAAATTCTCGTATTAGCCACTTTTACAAGTACATAGATAATAACAATTTCAGCGAAAGCCAAATGTAAAGCCAAATGTTTTTCACTCACAAGAGACAAAAAAGAAATGCCATGACAATAAACAAAATAAAAAAAATCCTTGGCTTATAGAAAGCCTACAAAATGCTGATCCAAATGATCCTAAAAGAAAGGTACTAATTAGGTTTTGTAATAATGATAATGTCATCAAGCTTTTGAAAGATAATAAGAACCACTTTCCATTAACGAATGAACAATTAATAAGACTCCAAAAAGAAATTGAGGAAATGACTTTTGATTTCAATTTGGAATCAATATACAAGTATGTGTCCTTCCTAATCAAATCCTTAATTACTGATAAAGATAAGTGTGCTAAAGACTTTCTTCGTCAGAGGAAGCTTAAAAATGAAGATATAGAATTGTTTTCTGAGTTTGGACAATATACAATTGAGGCGATAATAATTTATGTTTTAGCTTGTGTTTTTAGCCCTTTGGCAGATACTTCAATTATTCATGTTGCTACTTTGGTTGAAAGACAAGAAAGAACAGCCTAGGACTAGGCAAAATTCTTGAAAATAAGAAGTTGTTCCATGGATGGTGTTCATATGTCTGGTAAGGATGGTGATCATATGTCAGCTAATGAAAGGAAAAGAAGTAAATTAGATTTTAGGTATCCCTTAGGTGTCGGCTTAGTTCAATTAATGTAGGAAAGGAAGTTGATTACATATTTAGTGATTATTTCAGAAAAAAAGAAGAAGTGAAAAGAAAGAAAGGGTCTTATTTTCTTCCATCTAATCTCTACATTACCCACAACTTTGATATCACAATACTTCTGATTAAGTTAAAACCTACCAATGATATGCAAACCAGAAGAGTGGAAAAATTCCTGCAAATCTGGTGTAATCCCTAAATCCATTTCCGACCTATCATGGGGTTACTTAAGTAGACTAATAGGGAACATGTATGATCGTTACTGCTTGTTACGTGACATTAATCATTTTAGTATTCTTCTAATTAATAATTATAATAATCTTTATTCTATAATGAATAAGCTGCAGGGTTAGGTTTTTCAAATCAACAATGTATTTTTGAAAGAATTGGAAACTAGAGAGGAAGAGCTCATTATTGAAAGAGGGGGGGAAACAACTCAAATGCCGGGTCAAAATAGAAAGAGTTTTTCCTGAATTCAATTCTTCTAAGATCCATTGCTCGATTTTGCATGCTCTGCTTTCAAAATGCATAGAGACTTACGATAGCGGATCTGAGTTGATTGGTTTGAAAAGTCATGATGGGTTGTCAATGATCTTCTCCTGCACCCAAGCAAGGGAATGGGAATCAATTGGCCTTCTGACCTGACCTTCTAAGATGGAGAGAACACAAAGTCTTGTTAACTTAGTAATGTGTTTAAAGGGAGAGACCCGAGGGGAGAGATCGACTTACCTTTCCTTGAAGTGGGTGTTTCGCTTTGGTGCTTTCCTTCCCTTTGACTAGAGAATTCATAAGGATCTTGTATACACAGGCCAAGGACTCCTGACCTTCTTTCCTTGCCTCTAACCTGCTCTCAAAGAGTGTGCTAACAAATTCCCTGAATGGGCTTTCCATCTTCTCAAAGAGGTAGCCTGAGATTGGTAGCATAGTGTAGCCTAGGCTTCTCTGACAAAAAAATACATAGGTCTCTGAGCAACTTGTTAAGAGACATATAGTAGTAGAACGACATTTGTTTGGGATGTTGTTGTTTTGTTTTAAGTAGGTGCCTCTACTCCTACCTCACTCTAGCATATTAACTAGAGAACGACAATTGTTTTTACTCTTAAAGATGACATAATATACTTTGTATCCTCTGTCTTATGACCACAGATCTCTTAATCCAGTTTTCTTGCCCATCCTTATTTGGTTACAGTAAGTTTACAATATCCTACACCATGATGTGCTCTTATGATGAGGAGATCTCATTTACGATTGGTTCGAACTTCCTCAAGCCCTATCGTCAAAGATAAAACTCTTTTGGTGCAATGAGCTAGGCTTTTAACGAAAGTCAATGATAGGTTGATCTTGTCAAGTAGTAAGGTGACAATCCAATCCTGAGCTTCGTCAACAGGCGTCCAATCTTGGGAAAAAAGGTAGGGTAGAAGAGCCTAGTCGTCTAGCACCGTCTTCTGCCTCAACTCCACAATCAAAATCATTTTTAAAATAAAAAAGGTGGTTTGCTGCTGATCCTTTCCCTAGCCTTTCGGTAGACTGATTTCATTTTTGAATTCGCTTGTGACAAGTTCTAGCACTAGTATGAGTTTATTATCCAAATCAATCCATCTTGATGATGAATTCCACGATAATTATATTCCTACTGATACATAATCGATAACGAACCTGGATGACTTTCAGAAGAATCTTTGATTGTATCTGCGTTAACCTAATAATGACTTGAAAGTGGGGATAAAATGAAATAAGATATAGAAATCATAGGCCTGATCCAGATTGAAGTTGGCCAAGGGAGGATCTTCAAGAGATGAATGCGAATAAGAGCACTAATTACTAGAGACCAATACAAATGGATGCACAACTGAAAAGCCAGCTCTTTGAATCCAGCTAGTCAAGAGCTAAGCGATCTATTAAATGATAGGCAAGAAGAAGATCGATCTTAAATAAAAGAAGCGTATCGGGACAAAAGAAAGACGAGAGCGTAGCTGCAAAACAAGCCAAGTTAGAACATCTGTTCCTCTTGCAACGCTCAAATCGATACCAGAAGAAATAAGAGATGCTTAAAGACCAACTTCTGACTCACTCAGGCAAAACAACTAGCACCATCAAAAAACAACTAGCGCCATAAGGCGTGGATTAGTATTTACATAAACCCAAATAGAGTGAACATCCAGAAGGAATATGATAACCATTTTGAATACTTGAACTTTGATAGTTGCCTATATCAATTTTCTAATATCTCCAATATCAGCCCATCCCTTCCAGTTGATAACTTCCTTTTTAGATAAATCGTCTCAATTGTCGTTATCCTGAGCAATTGCTATAAGAGGTCTTTGGGGAGACATACAGCAGTAGAATGACATTTGATTGGGATTTTCCTGTTCTGTTTTAAGTAGGTGTCTTAACCCCTACCCCACTTTAGCATATTTAACTAGAGAACGACAATTATTTTTACTTTTAAGGATGACATGAGTTATTTTTAGATCAGACCTAAGTCTTTCTAAGACTTTTAAGATGTCAAATGGCAGACCAAACAGAGTTCATAACCTCTGAATCTACCAAATCACACTCCAGGTGACTGCTTTAACCCATGTGAGAAGCAATGTCACTGCTGTTCATGGAGCATGTTCAAATCCTTTAAGGACACTGATAAATGGCCAGAAAGTGCCAGTGCTACTAAGAAAATGGATGCAGTTAAGACAAAAAATAATCACTCTAAACAGATATAAAGCATATTAACTATCTAAAATAACTAATTCTATCATCACCACCGATCCCATTTGTTTTCAAAATCATTCCACATTGCTACTGCAATCCTAACAAAAAAGCAGTATGTTCTTGTATGGTAGATGTTAACTGCATATTAGGCTGTTCATCAAAATTGGCATTTCTTCCACAGATACCCCTCAACAATAGCAAACAACCAATCATAATAACTAATTCTATCATCACCACTGATCCCATTTGTTTTCAAAATCATTCCACATTGCTGCTGCAATTGAATCTCGTAACGAGAAAGCAATATGTTCTTGTATGGTGGATGTTAACTGCAAATCAGGTTGGTCATCAAAATCAGGCAATTGTTCCACAGCCACCCCTTCAACACTAGCAAACAACCAATCATTCTTTTCTTCATGTCGGATGTAATTATGCAGAACACATGCAGCAATATCCCTTTGGATATGAAATCCGTATTGAGGAGCAAGTCTAAGAATAAGAAATCGAGTTTTGAGCACATCAAAGGACCTCTGGATGACATTTTTTAGTGAAGCATGACGGTGATTAAGTAGTTCCTTTGCATTTCTAGGTAACTGGTTAGCAACCCTAAACGCATGAAGGTGATAGTGAATACCCCGATATGGACTAATGAATCCTCCCATATTTATGTATCCTGAGTCAACCAACTAATATTATTGTGCAATGGGAAGAGAAAAGATTAGAAGTTGGATGTTGAATTCAGTGCTGTAATAATATGAACCAAGAAACAGTTAAAAATGCATATTCCAGTAGATATACATATATACACCAAGATTTGGATATGAATTTGATAGCCTACTTTAGGGGATGGGGGCCAGAGAAAAGATAGGGAACCTTAGGTATGCGAGGAAAATTCTGATCAGGATCATCAAGTACAGCTCTTAATATGCGTGAACCCGTCACGTAACCCTCCCAGCCAGGATAAATAATATAAACTGTAGGTCAAACTTACAAGCTGCCAATACGTTCTGCAACAAAAAAACTTTGCTATAATGAAATCTAGATTGGTCTTTGGCCGGCAAATGAGCAGGAATGTGCATCCCATCTAAACCCCAATACGATCGTGAGTTCAAACTGAGGGAGGGAAGTAGGATAAAAGAGCAATGTGAAAATGGGGGGAAAAGGAACTTTACTAAACCTTGAAATAAGGGTGAAATCTATTACTGCATAGGATTTCTGGTGGAGTCATGAGAGGCGGTGGTTGCAGGAATTCACGTGAAAATGACTTGATTGCCTTCAAAACACTATTGATATGCCTGCTAATGGTTTCCCCTGAATGCTGAAACCGTTCTTGAATGACTCTGTTACGCTTGTTATGACCAATGATGTTCAACAAAATCCCCAACTGTTCATAACACCAGCAGTATCACGCAGCAAGCCCCTATCTCGCAGGCTGCTGCATAATTTGAGGAAAACATGTTTTTCCATTCGAAACGTTTCACGACATACATCAGGATGCCTATTCAGAATGTCAGTCATAAAGCTACTTCCCTTGGGTGACAAATTAGAACGAGGTTGATCAGTTACACTGTTATAATAGCAATAACCGTGAGCTGCAGCAATTCGTTCCATTTCGTCCAATTCTACATCATATTTATTCACACCAGCTGAAGGATGCATAGGAATCAGATTAAAACGCAGTGCAAATGAAAGTATCTAAGGCATATGAACCAAAACTGTTGCTCTGACATTCATTCTATAGTATACCATGATCAAGCATACTAGAGATCAAAGTAGAGGAATCAAAATCAACAGAACAAGGGAACTACAATCGCTCTTGTCAATAGCATCTAATATATTGAACTGATAGAAAATCTATCAAAAAGTTTGAGTTCTTACAAAAGGTATAAATTCCAAAAGCCCTCTAAGAATCATACACTAAAAAGACAACTTAAGACGAGTGAGAACAATTAAATTTATTAGATGAAGCACCACACTTCCCCTGCAGCCACAGCAAGCGTTTCTCAGTCTTGAGGGATATAAAAGTCTCTCGAGCAACTGGATTCTCAAATAGATCCAATGCAACAAAGTAAATGTGTTGATCAACACCTTGCATCTCATCCAGGGCTTTAATGCATTTGCTTATTGAAAAGTGGTCTTCACTCTTTATAATGGCAGCTGCCCTCATCCTGGAAGCAGCTGCAATTTCAAGCATTGCATCCACAATAGCATCACCGGTAGCTTTGCGACTCCTTTTGCGGTGGCCAACCCCAGCACCACTTGGAGTGACTGGCTGATGTTTATTGTGTCCATCAACAGCATTTAAATCATCAGCAGAGCCAGAAGAAAGATCTTCATCCACATAATTCATTTCTGAATAAACATAAAAAAGCAAGACATTTTACTTCTAGTCCAATTAAAGAAACAACGTCAACTCCTTCCTGGTTATGAATTCCCCAAGATTGCCTCGTCAATAGAATGCAATAAGTTTTTTCTTTTTAATATTAAACTAATGAGGAAACAAAATCACGATCAACACTGCCAGAATGATTAAAAAAATTAACAGGGTTACTCCTGCCTTATCTTCAATAGGAGATAGGTTACACAATCAGAAGAGCCTTTGATAGGTCACTCCTTTCTCAGTCAATAAAGGAAGAAAATTGAAAGCAAATAAAAGGTTTCTTCTCCTTTAAGTTTTACGATCTCCGAATCACTTATTATTTGAGGTTGGTTTCCTCACAAACAAACAAGCAATCATTTCAAAGATGATACCCTAAATTGTGGGAAAGAACATATCGTAAATTCCCTCGAAGGCAACAGAAAAAAGGAAAAGAACTTTTCAACGATTTTCGTTGGAAATTTAAGAAAAAGAGAAACTCACCGGCGGTAGAACAGATCGGAAAGCAACGATCTTTTCCGATAAATGAGTTCAGTGCTTTTTGTTTTCTATTGGGGTGAGCAAATGGGATTTGGGTTTTGGGAGTTCCGCGCTCCCTTCTAAATAATTTTAATAAAAGAGAAAAACTACGCGGCCCCGGTTTTCAGATGTATAATTGGTAGATATTGGTTTTCAGATGGTTGTCAGAATGCTTTTAAGAGATGGGTTAGAGCTTGATGATTGACGAACAATGTGCGTTAATCCGTGTTTATGAATGTGTTTGTTCTGCACAAATGTAGTATTTGGAATTCGACATTTTTTAAATTTATTTGTTTTGCATTTTGTCACCCTTGGTATTGTGTTCTTAGTCGAAGAACAACACTTAAATCGCTAGGATCACTTTTCAGGTTCTCTCTCGTTCTTGTTGTATTGTCTTCTTAGTCGAAGAACAGCACTTAGTCGCAGGAATCACTCTTCAGGTTCTCTGTCATTCTTCTTATTATCTTGATATCTGTCTGCCTGTGATTAATGAGTAAATTTTTGTCTGCTAGCTACAAAATCATAGGTAAAACAGGACAAGCTGGAATTGGCTGCAGGAGTCGTGGTGCATGACGTACTTTGTGTTCTATTGAACCATACGGCACCAACCTGTCGTGAACCATACACTCACGTTCTGTCTGGTCTTGGTCATCCTTTTGAGGATTGCAGGTCAAAAGTTACAATCATCCCACTCACTTGTGGCAAGGAGTACCTAATCAATGTATAAGGATTACAAAATCAGGTAAGTTACCTTTAATGGCTCAGTAACATAAATAAACTTTCAAAGCACGTACCTGAATTCGCAATTGGGTTTGAAAATAAATCTTTTCCTAATTAACACAGTAGCATCAAGGGCTAAGATCCATATACAAAATTCAGGAGTTGGCCGAAGGGTTCATTTGTCCGCTGCTACCTTTGGACAACGTACACAAAATTACAATCATTAAGGCCAAACATATTGTCTACGTGGAAATTTCAGAAATATCGAAATCTTTAAGATGCCAAGTTCAATTTAGACAACCTTAAATCCCTCGTCCCTTTAAAAATTTACAAAAAACAAATTATAAGTCTCACGTAAGACATAGTTGGAGGCTACAGCACCCAATAGTTATTTTGACAATTAAAGTAGAGGGGCGGGATAACAATAAAATAAGTGATTAATCTTTTTATATTTTTTTAATTAAGTGGTTAAATTTTTTAATTTTTTAATTAAGTGATTAATTTTTTAAAAAAATTTTATTTAATGTGAAACTTTAATTTTTTCAAAAGGTTGGTCACTAATTGAAAATTTTTTAAAAGATTACTCACAAAATTAAAAATGTTTTAAAAGATTACTCACTCAACTAAAAGAATTTAAAAAATTATAAGATATACACATAAACGCAAACATGACATTTTTACCATGCGAACGTTAACATGATAAATTTCATTTGCCACGTCAGTATGGACCTAATGAAATTGACGTTTTTACTTTAATTGAAAAAAGTTTTAAAGGTTGATCATTCAATTGAAAATTTTGAAAGATTAATCACTTAATAGAAAAAATGTACAAAGATTAATAACTTTTTTTACTATTATCCCCTTTGTTAGTTGATCTCTATCTTCTATCTAATGACAACAATCACAATTTATCAATTCATTTACTCACAAAATCCTTAATTTGTGTTACAACTAGGGAGCTTCTATTTGAGTGGTCTCCTATAATTACTCAAGACTTCTTAATAATTTTAATGTGAATTTTTAATAAATTTATTTAAAAAATTAAGGATAAAAATATAATTATAAATTAAAAAGAATCGGACCTGTACGTGAGTTTGGTTGGCACTCTCTAGACGAGTCATTTGTAAGAATAAGTGAGCAGATTGGAGCAATTCTAGAAACACGTAAAAAGTATGAAACATGTTTAGATACTAGTGTAGCCTCTTTTTCAGATTTCTTCAGCCACTCATAGTACCTTCTCTGTTCGGAGACCTGCTTTGTACAGAGAGAACAGAGAAAAAAACGATAGCTTCTTTTCAATTAATTTAATCGTTTTACATAAACAAGTTGCCTTTTATACCTGTACATAAAATGCAGCTTAAAAAAATAAACCTACATTAATGTATCTAATCAGCCACTAATTAATGCACTGCTTTACATCAAAACGGCACTGCA
>JAOXYD010000136.1:283326-293365 GCA_028565735.1 Pinacopodium congolense | reverse complement strand
CACTAATACGATTATATCGTAGACCAAGCCACCGAAGATTCTCCAACTTGCATAGTTCTGAAGATAAATTAAGAAAACATTACCAAATTAGAGAGAAAAATAAAGATTCCTCAAAATTTAAGTGAACACTAAAGATAAAAAGGAAAGAGTACCATCAATGCTGCCATTCAGCCTACAACTCCGCAGTTCTAAAGCTTCAAGTGAAGTAGTTTTTGCAATGGAGTGGACGAAGGTATTGGTCATAGTAGTATAATTCAAATTTAAAACTTTCAAGTTCTTGAAACTGGGAAAACCTACAAACACCACAGAATAAAAAGATATATATATATATATATATACACGTGTGTGTGGACAAAGAGTTGCCGCATTGGCACGGAAATTCATATTATTAATAATAATGATGAGGGTAAAGGGGAAAAAAGTGTGAAAAACATTGTAGTGGTGAAAACTATTAATTCTTGTATTCTTTTAAGAAACTTTATAAATTTTGTAATAAATGTAGACAAATCCTTCAAAATTAAATCACAGATTATAAAATAGAATCAGTCTTTCAATTATATCCCTAAAATCAAGTCTAAATTAAATTGATCTAATCTAATTTTCTTTCTTAGATTTATTTAGTATACATTTCGTCTTTTTTTTTTATATAAACGGGCAATTATCCTACTATTCAAGTTACTTTATTCTTTGAATTATATATATATATATATATAGTAGTGATGATAGGGGTAAAGGTGAAGGAGAGATTGAGGTTGGACCAACAGAACAAAGTGGCTGCCACTTTGTCTTCAATAGATTGATTGTGTTTGAACAGAGGGATCAATGGAAGTGGACATCATGGATGAAAATGAGTTGTCTTAAGGCTATCTTGGGTTCACCTTGTAAGAACCACGTACGGACAGGGACAGAAAGTACTGAACTACATTAGAATTGAGTTTCCAATTCTAAGGAATCTCTTTCTGTAACATGTGCATAAAACCGAAGGCACTATATCCTTCACATCACATATACTACAGCCCGAATCATCCCAGTTTTATCAGAGTTTTGAGTATTAGAATTATTAGTTCTTTCTAATCATTAATTTGTTTAGAAATTAATAATAGTGTAGATGCTATATCCTTATGAAGCAACTCAAAACTTTTCAAAAGTGTAGATGCTATATCCTTTAATTTGTTTAGAAGGATGGATGATAACAGGTTTCGAAAGAACTCGTGCCGAATTGCAATTATCTGGAGAAACTTTTCATAAGAGGACCAGTTACTATGCGGTTTCGATCGCTTGGATTTCATTAAAGGCCGAAACAATTACACCAAATAGAACCGTCATGAAGTTGTTAAAAGCTATGGGCTACCTGATACTTTCTGCCAAGATAGTGTAGATGCTATATCCTTATGAAGCAAAACAGAAAGCTAAACAATTGAAACCAGTTCCAAAAATAAGCTCGTACATGCACTAAAGAGGAACCAAAAGGCACTGAAATTGAGAGAAAAACAGTGGCCAAGCACAAATGAAGAAAGTGGATTAGGGTCATTCATTCCAAATTTTTTAGAAGCCTGAATAAACTAGCTGCTTCCCTAATTCGTGAGAACTCGATGCAAAAGGCTTGCACTTCAATGAACAGATCCTTGACTGCAAAGCCACAAGCAGTTGGTCAAAATGAAGCAAAATATGAATGCTGCAGTTGGAAGGCAAGTGACTTAAACAAACACCAAGGTGACTTCATTAGATTCATATGACATAATTCTTATTTTGAGGACAGTAAGGACCCTCAAAAATCGGCACAAAGGTTACTGAATCTGGCACAAAACTAATTTTGTTGATTTGAAATTATACTCAGGTGCACTTACTATGTTGATAGCACTGCATTTGTTCTTGTGCAACCTCCAAATGGAAACTAATTTCTCCTTGAGATGTATTTACCATCCACCTTTGCTATTTAGCATTTTGACATGAGAGTTAACTTGACCACAGGAGTTTGTCAAAGAAGAGTATAAACTCCAGTGTAAAGACAAGTTCGATTATATGAGAAATATCTCATTAGCTCAGCTTTTTCTCCAACTGCTCAGGGCAATTTAATTCTTCAGCATACACTATTTTGAGATGTTTTTTGTGTGCTTCCCTTTAACATTTTTTATTTGCGATTCTACATTTACATATTTCACATACTGATTCCATCTTCAATTATCATGTTTATCTTCCACTATCAATGCAACATGATTAAATATGTTTTTCTTTTCATATTACTGCTAATTCCTTATTTCACCTTGTACCACTCTCTTATTTTCTGATTCTGTCAAGCCTTCGAGACACTTAACACATACACAAGCATTCATGTAGATATGCTAAATGAAGGGGCTAATAAAGCCTGGACCACCAAAAAACACAAAGGCTACTAAAGCAATGAGCAAAGGAGCTTACTTACCATCAATGATTCTATTTCGAATCAGACTCTGCAGGAAAACACAAACAAGTCTGACTAGTCTGTTTTGCATGTACTTGTCCTGAAAAAAAAGATGAGAATTAGGATTCTAATGCCTTATATAGCTAAGCT
Source organism: Pinacopodium congolense (assembly GCA_028565735.1). Lineage (NCBI taxonomy): Eukaryota > Viridiplantae > Streptophyta > Magnoliopsida > Malpighiales > Erythroxylaceae > Pinacopodium > Pinacopodium congolense. The sequence goes on along the minus strand of JAOXYD010000136.1, from coordinate 290,814 downwards.
TTGAAGTTAAACAAGCTTAACAGACATCAGAACAATGTAGGTTCATTCATTTGCATGCGTAAATGAACCACAAAGTAGACAACACACATTGACTAATTGCTATAAGTTATATAATGAAACAAATATTTATTAATTATGAAGTAGAACATCTTCACAAGAGTTAGAAAAAGAGGATGATCAAGAAAACAGAAGCATTGAGGATAACTTCACTTTAGCTATCTCTAACTGTTTAACACGAGTAAAGCAGAATGATAACAAACAAACCAAAGACACCAAGGTGCACAGTGAAGGTACCTTAGTATTTTCGCATGATGTTATACAGTTAGTTATATACACGCGTATAAATTCCTTCGGAAGTTCAACTGCAGTGGTTAGTCTGTTCACCACTTCCATTGAGTGCAGGCTCATCTCCATACTAACTAGTACTGTAAAATAACTGTGTAGATAGAAACAATAACAAAGAAAGATTAAAAGTAGGGCCACTGCAATTATATGTTGACTGGGTGTGCATGCTCATGTTTGTTCTGCACACACACACACACACACACACACACACACACACAGAGAGAGAGAGAGAGAAAGAGAGAGAGTCAAGTGCCAAAAGCGTACTCAGCAATTTCAGCAGAATTTATCAACTTCGTAAGGACTTCAACTGCAATGAGAGGATTGTTCTCCACCAATTCCTGAGAACATACAAAAATGCCATCAGATTTCAAGATCAAATGATGCTAACATCTTTAATTATGTATATTATGTATAAAACTCATCAAACTTTTCATACAGGAAGTTTCCTTGGCGTCAATCCACAGTGATATACAAGCTTTGGGTCATTCGTCAACTCCACCACAACTTGCTGAACAAACAAAAGCCTGTAGTCACCCCTTTGTCTCATGTAATGATATAGACAAACAAGAAAATAAATGCAGAATTTATTTTTTAAAGAGATGTGAACTCCAACAAGTTATCAACTGCTGATTCAGTATAGCCATCTACCTTGTGACTAATAACCAAAACAAGTCATTTTTAGTAATGGTAGATGTCTTGTTCAGTCAAAAAGATTGAAGCCACAGATGTTAGACAGTCCAGGAATGAATCACTTTCATGAATTACGCGCTATGATTTTTCCGGAATGAATCAATTCACAATTTCAGACAAGTTGAATGCTGCTAATGCTCCTATGACAATCCTTACTATCTTTTAAATCTCTTCTTCTTACCATTTGAGCTATATTAGTTAGTCAAAGACTTGCTCCATCAGAGAAAAGATGGGTCCTTCAATCAGCTACATATTGATTATCTTGTAGAATTTAATTTTTTTTTAAAATTTCATGGAACCTAAGGATAGACTTATAATTTCTTCTACCATCTAACTTGTCATTTCTGGATAATGATGGAAGGATCTTCAATCACTATTATTCATGAAGAGTATTAATACCTCTTGTTGCGGAGGTGCCAATGGTCCCTTCAGGGCTTTTGCAATTAAATCCCTCACTGCCGCTCCTCTACTTGTGTCAGCACACATACCATGATCCCAAACAAGCTCGTGATTGTTGTCAGGGTTGAGCCATACAAGCTGAAGAAAACCTTGCAAGTAAAATGAGGGCCTTCCACTAGCGAATTAAATACAAAACAAAGAATGCACTTACCTCACCATCTTGTATTGGCAGTATTGGTGGGCGAGGCCTGCTCCATTGTGGACGTATTCCTTCTACTGCCAAGTTTGCCAACAAACCAGTGACAATCTCATCTCTATCTCCAGATCCAAGCTTAGGTAGTTTAGCCCCAGGTTGCACATCAAACCTACAATGTAACCCTTATCATGCAATAGTATGAAATGCAAGAATTGATTCTGAACCTCATTGTAAGCCTTGAGATGTGCCTTCATCCCAAGATACATACTCTGGTGAATTTGCATCACAACCATCGGGTACATCAGGGTCTGGCACAACATTCTTCACTGACACATTTCCAAACAAAGAATTATAAGGCTCTGGATGGACTTTATCACAATACTGATGCTGCAACTGTTCTAGCAGTGGGAACGTCTGGTAATAAGAACATAAAATTAATAAAAGTAAGAATTATAAAACAAGCAACAAAATGAAAAGGTTTGAAAAGAAAATCTCCCAAAGATTGACAGGTCAAGAGTCTGAATGACTAGTTAATTAAACTAATCAAAAGCACACTTATTAAAGAAGTAATCAGTCTGGACGAGTAAGTGCAACTTACATGGGCTGAAGGATCAAAAACTTTGATGTAATTTGCAGCCGACAATTTGAAAAACTGCCAGAAATGAATTAGCAAAATCCCACTCAGGAGCACATATCATAAAGTAAGAAAGCTACAAGGTATAATTCAATATATAACTCAATAACACCATGAATGCGGAAAACTGTAATTGCCTGCACACTAATAAATCATCCACTCAACTGGCAACAAAGATAGGAATTCAAATCTACAGGTGTTAACTCTAACAGTGGGCAAGTTCATCTTTGCAAGTAACAATGCTAATTCAATCAAAGGCAGAAATCACGTAGTATAGTTAGAAGAATATCCAACATTTTTAAGGAGGCTGCATATCTTATGTAAGTATGACATTTTTTGATTTGTATACTAAGGGTTTCTCTCTAAAGGCTAAGCTGACAGTGCGTTCAACAAATACAGAACTCAGTGTGACTTACACATCAAGTCAAACAAACTCAAGCCCCCAACTCAGAATTCTCATCAACACTTCCATTAGTACAACAAATTGGCTCCAAATGTTTAAGCTGTCCAAGTGTTTGATCATTTTGCACTTTGCATGATACAAAAAGTTGGGTTTGTGGCTAGACATCAACGCAACATAGCAAATAAGTTCCATCATTTTGGTACCCTTATCTGTGTTAGTATGATGAAATGAAGCAGTTTTATAGCCATCAAGTATGAAATCAAGCTATTACCATAGCCAAATACATAGTTTCAACAATAAATCACATGCCAAAATCACCAAAGATTTCTAAGCCCTCACGAGAACTATGTAAGATACATCTAACATGATAGTGCAAAAGAAACTTAAACCTCTTTGCTACTATTGGAGCCCCCATAACCCAGCAACTGAAGAATAAATGCCCTTTCATACTTCTCAGCTTTATCATCAGATGCAGCCTGTAACATCCAAAAAACATCATTTTATTTCAGAAAAAGCCATCGAAAAAGGGTAGCATCAAGCAATATATCAAAGACTTCAAAAACAAAGAAGAAAATATTTCAGCAATGTATAAGAGGAAGGATAAATACACAGCCTGTTTAAGATTGTATCCCCTAGTCGCCTTTTAGTTCAAGCTCTGTTTCTAAACTCCGAATTCATGCAGAAAATTAACATCTATTTTCTACTCTATCACTAGACCAGAAGAAGAACCCGTGGACAAAATGACAATCTCAGTGCTGCTTATCAAAAGCTCACATAACTTTGTTTCAACCAGAGATTTCATAAGAAGCACAATTTACAATTGATTCGATATTATTCAACTCGAAAGAAGGAGATAGTCTGATATGAAACTCGTTAATGAAACAGGATTATCACTATTGCAATTGAAATTTCGCACACTTACATGTATGAGAGCAGCTATGAATGGGTTTTCAGAAGGATGCTGAGAAGAATAAGTCAGGTGAAGAATGGAAAGTGCAATTAAGCGCTCTGTAGACTTGAGCATCTTCTCATCCTGCAGTTATGGATTACCCAATATAATGAATAGCTGTTACTATAAAACATATTACAGTCCATAATCCGAGTAAATTATTAATTGAATAGCAGATACTCATCAAAATGTTGCTTGCATAGTTTTCTGAAGCTCAATTAATTACAGAAAAATTCAAGAGAATCAGAAGAAACAAAGAGTAACTTAACTAATTTCTGATTTTGCTTACTAAATGTTTCAGCAACTAGAGTTGATAAACCAGACATCCCAAAAGTTGAGAAACCCTAATCTACCAGTGTACATATTCGAAAACCTAAAAGATATATTGCATGAAAAGTTAGATTGACTTCATAAAAAAAAAACTAAACTTGCGTATAGACATGCAAACAAACACTAACATAAAAAAAGAAAGAAGAGATTACCTCTTCTTTGCTTCTACTATCCGTCTCTGTGATATATAATTAAACCCAAACAAAACCCATTTGACCACTAAAGTCAAGACATTTATAGACCCAAGCCTATCAGACAAATCAAGAAGAGCATACACATATGAATCCAAAATCCCGAAAATCCACCAAGAATAAAAGCAAATGGTGGGATAAAGAAAGCATAGGGCTATACCTCCAAGAGGAATAATAGAGAACGGCACACAGAGAAAGAGCGATGGCCGCTGATTCTTGAGGTGAATTCTCCGATAATCTCTTCAAATGGTTTGTTTTCCAATTGCAGGATTGAGAACACCGATTTGGATTCCTCTAGGCTCAAACCCATTATTTTCTTTTTCGATACGAACGGGTGCTTGATCGATCAACTCAAAGCATATAATGACAATGGAGTAGCGAAGCAGAGAAAATCAGATAAAAGACAAAAAGAATCTTGTTAAAGACGGGAGTCTAAACGAGTCAGAAATGGAGTAGGAAACTGGAAAAGAAGGCTGTTTGTTTCTGGAGAAACTGAGAGAGAATCAATTACTAAAGCGCCAATTAATGTTCATTGTATGGGCCGGCCCATCAATCCACTGCTGTGATTGCTCGGCCTTAATTATTTTGAACCCATTTAATTTAATTTTTTATTTTTATTTTTAATGAATTTTATAAAAAATTTTATATTTCTATACTTTATATTTTTATTTTATTTGTGCATTATTCTTTTTATTTTTGTATTATTTTTTATTTTCTTTATTTAGAAAAATAAAATTAAAAATTAAAATTCATACCAAACATCCCTTTGATTTATTAAAAGACAAAAAATGTGTTTTTAATCCTACAATTTTTTTAAATATTCAAATTAAATCATAATATTTTAGAATATTTAAATCAAATTATTAAAATTTAAAAGCGTTTTAAAAAAATTTCAACATCTTAAAAATATTTAAAAATAAACCTTCATTCACCTCTGTTGGAACTTTAATTTCATGTTAAGTGATCTTTGATGACGTCATTATGGAAAATCAAATTGTATCGAAAAGAAGACAGCCAATGAGCAAGAATGTTCTTTTGAAGTTCTGTGATAATTGTAGTGATTGGGAGCACTGGAAACGATGAGGTGGTGATTGGGAGTGCTCGCCGACGAGCTGACGACAAGGAAACAAAATAGAACGAGTGGGAGTGATTAATAACGAGGAGGGGAGCGTTTTACAAAAGAAAAAATGAGAGAAACCAACTATTTAATGGTTGTTTGATTTAATTTTTAATTATAATTTTTAATTGTAATTGTTATAATTGTTGTATTGAATTTTATGTATTTTTATAAATTTTATGTTATTTATCTCAATTTTTGTATTATATTAATATTTTTATTTTTTATAATATTTTATTTAAATTTTTGTGTTTAGAAAAAATCAAAATCAAAATTACACACAAAATTCCAATCGATCAAGCTTAACTTCTCATTTTTGTTTTTAATTTTTATTTTTAAGTACGTGTATTGATTTCGGCGGATTCAACCTCATAGTCGATGGCTTAACCGAAAGTCTTAGGTTAGATTGGCGGAATTACGATAATTTCATCCAATTTTGTCACGTCCGAAGATGTTCTCGTTGCATTTTATTTTCGGGTCATTTTCGTGGAGTGTCTGATGTTGACAATAACCTACTTAAATCCCGCAATTTCCTCTTATGGTCTTGGCACGAGGAAGATTTCTATTCAATATTACCTCCAAAACGAGTCAATACGTTAATATAAATGTCACCTTGTTGGTTTTGTGGGGTTTGATTTGAAAACTTGTGCAGGATAAGAAATACAAGTAACCTGCAAGTTTTGGCCTTGACATATTCAAGAAAGTGTCAAAACAAAAGTATGGCTACCATTGGAAGAATTAGTGAGGAATTTTTTAATTATAAATACATTGATTTCTTTTTCTTTTATCTGCAATTCCAACTTTTTTTCTTATTGAACCATAATAATTATTAAAAATATTAAAATAATAATCATGTCATAATTTTTTTAATTTTAAATATATTCTTCTTGTATCTTAATGATTTCTCGAATGAATGAACGATGCAAATTATTCCTAACGGAGGTGAGTGGACCACAAACATTTATGAAATAACACAGACATGTTGAGAATAGCTCAATCTATTTAGCTTTCCATATCACTTTGATCCTCCATGATCTTTATAATGATATGCTGCTCATCCACCTTTTGTTTTAGGCTTTTGCAAGCATAGTTTGACCCCTTTTCAATGATCATAGTTGACACTTGTGCTATAGCTGTTGTAGTCTTTTTTGTCCGATCAATGAATCTACAACAATTAATAAGGAAGGATTTTTCATCATGCATAATCATTATATCTCTCAAATTCAGGTATAACATCGTCTTTGCTGCCTTAAGAAAGTTGATCCCCAATATTATTTCGAAATCCTCAAGTGGTATGACCATACAATTCATCCTGACACGGCAACTCCCTATGTTTACTGGGATGTTTTAAGTAGCTTCCATCACGACTTGTGTCTTACCCATAGGGGTTCTTAACTTTGTCAGGGTCTTTGACACCTTAAGCCCTAACTTGCGCACCATTCTTTTAGCCACGAAAGAATGTGATGCACCCGTATCCATTATCGCGGTCACCTTTACCCCATTAACCTGTATTCCCATATACATTAGATCATCATAGGGATTATATTCTTTAGTAACCGCATTCAACAAGACAATCAGATTTAATATTGCATCATCTGAAGATTCTCCCTTTTCTTCGTTTATCAAAGCATTCAACTTCTCCTTTCTCAGGCATTCTCTCATATAATGTGACTCGTTACATAGATAACAAACAATATTTTATTTTTTAAAAGACGTCTCCCCACTCTCGAAGCCACAATTTTACTTGCTTTTCTCTTTGAAGTCTTCTTTCTTAGAATTCTTCTTCTACTTCCCCTAGGTATTCTTCTGTTGAACATAGCATTTGGCCTTCGAATAATTAAAGGAGCTTGCCTTAGTTTCCTTCATCACTGAAAAATCTATTAAGTCATCAGCGGCTGTGATTGTACCAACCACATTCTTCATATTTTGTCTCTGCAATTCTATTTGTACCCGAGGTTGTAACTTAGACAGAAAGCTAAAAAACTTGTCATCGTCTAACATGTTGTCCATATCAAGTGTTAGAGAACTAAATAACTTAATTTTTGACATGTGGTACTTTGTGATTAGTCCACATGACTAATGGATCTATCTTGTTTCTTTGAAAAAAAATTATACTCCAATTATGTCCTTTGATAACCTTTGAAAAAAAAAAAGTTATGCTTAAACAAATACAGGAACTTTAATTTCATGTTAAGTGATCTTTGATGACGTTATTATGGAAAATCAAATTGTAT
>JAOXYD010000136.1:180228-202570 GCA_028565735.1 Pinacopodium congolense | reverse complement strand
GATCTTCTATTATGAATTATACTTATTATTTTACATGTATTATTATAAGAATATATTTTTAAATTTAATAATATTATTTTATTTACTAATAGTTAAATAATTTAATATATTTATAAATATTATATAAAAATATTTATTTATTAGATGAACCTATATTAAAATTTTCAAAATAAGTTATTAATTTAACATTTTCACATTTTTAGTAAAATGACTAAGCTTTAAAATTTTTTTATTTAAGTGATTAACATTTAAAAATTTAATCGAAAAAGGTAAAAAAGTTGTAATGAACTGAGTCGGGTCGGGTCGGGTCAGATAATTGATAACATTAAACTTTTTCACTCAACTAATTAATTTTTAAAACGTTAATTACTCAATTAAAAATTTTAAAAATTTTATCATTTAAATGAAAAAAAAAGTGAAAACACTATCACTTAAGTGATCAAAGTAAATGAACGTGCTTTGGACAAATGAACAAGTAAGCAATACTATTTTCCTATATTTGAAGGAATTGTTGAAGAACGCAGGAACAAAACTAAGAGTAGTTCACGTCTAATCCTTTGAAATCAACACGACACATCTGAGCCTTTAAAGTCAACACATGATTAACAAAATGAACGTGAGTGTCCTGGAGAACATATAAAGGAAGGAAGGATGCATAGAACAATAACATGTGACCTCATGGTATAGTGTTGTTAAGACATATGGCGTTTAGATAGTTCTTTATGAGACAAGTGGCCAAGAGGAAGATAAGTGAATCTGAGGCCAAGAGTTACCTCAGAACATGTTATTATACATTTAAACATGTTCTGAGGTTATGGATGATTCATTAATCCCTACTTGCTTGTGCATAATTATCTATAACATAAACCCCCGTGAATCTGAATGTCGCCAACTTCAGACGTTAATGCAAAAGCTTAACCTATTATTATTACAGATGAAATTTCTATCCAAAGAAAACTGAACCAACAAGGCTTCAACCATAGTTAATTTTGCAGAAAATAAGGAAACTTACTTCTGTTGACAGTATCTCATTCACTGTTGATATATATATATATATATATATATAATAATCATACGTAAATCATGGGATGGAAAAAGGTCCGAGTTGATGATTCTGGTTCCAATGAATCTGATCACCATGACCAAGAACAAAGAAAGTTCAGAGCTTGTTAGCTATCAGTCACAATGAAGAAGTTTATCAGTTTTTAAGGAACGAATACTACTAATTAACGTCCCAGTTCATTGGCTACAAATAGCAAGTGGAAATAATAATACAACTACTTAATCCGTCTAAAAAAGTCATCATCAACCCAACTTCTTTTTCTCTAAAAATGGCTGTCTACTACTGTTCTCCATTGCTTCTTAGTCTGTTACTACACTGTAGCTTCTCCACGTGAGAATATTACTTCCTTCTGCTTTTCTGCTTTACACCTCTCATTTAGCCCACGTTGTCAACATTTTCGGTTCCTATAATTTTCGTGTCAACCCTTTCCTTATATATAAATATACGGCCACCTTTCAAAGCAAACACACATACCCACAAAAGATTCTACATTTCCCTTAGAATCCTAACTAGACAGAATTGATACACCGATTGTTGTTGGTAAGTGATGGGAAAGAAGAAGGCAAGTGGTGAAGGAGGAGGAGAAGAAGGAAGAAGAAGAGCTCCAAAGGGGCATTTTGTGGTGTATGTGGGGACTGATGAACTTAGGAGATACGTTGTTCCATTGTCTTATTTGAAGAATCCAAGTTTCCTGCAACTCATGTATGAGTCTGCAGAAGAGTATGGATTTCAGAGTCAGAAGAGGATTGTTCTTCCATGCAATGAAGCCACCTTCCTCATGGTTAAAGATCTTTTGGCTGCCTAGTAATTGTGTTAGCTAGCTAGAATTTATTCATATATTGTGCATTACTTCGGATTTATTTTGTATACTTCATTTCTTTGGTGGGATCATGGTAATCAATAATATCACAGGATACCACGCATTGCCTTTCACTATCTTTAGCGGTGAGAGTGAATTTATTAGTAGTTGGGGGATTTTCCGAAATTTACATATGTCAAAACTTTAGTTCCCGCATCAAATTTAAGAAAAAAGTTGTTCAAACTTACAAAATAAAATCCAATTTAATCGCAATCAAATATAATATAAAAAAATTGAATTTAAGGATACTCAACTTTCTTATCCCCTTTTTTTTTGTCCAACAGACTCGGACTTCAGCAATTAAATTATAAAATAGGCACGAGTCAGAGAGAATCCAAATCCGACATGAACCATTATCCTAAATCGATCAAGGAAAATAGCTAAAATTTCATGTTTTCTTCCTTTTTTTTTTTTTTGATAGAATAAATGCATACTGGAGGAATAATGGATAACCATATTTCCAACAAGGGGGAGTCGAATATAAAGCTCGAGACCAATGCTAAATGTTGAGTAACAATTTCAAGAAATACAAGCGTATTCAATGTTTAAACCCAAGCTATTCGACTTCTTCTTCTTCTTCTTCTTCTTCTTCTTCTGCCCTTCCACATAAAAAGGCAACTCGTAACAACTATTAGACAAAAATTTCAACCATGTAATCCATGGAACACTAATGTCAGCATGAGACCGCAATTAATCTCTATCTAGTGTCCTATCAGAGATTTATAAAGATGACAACTGCTTAAACATATTTCTTCTTTTCCAAATTAGCAGCTGCAGTACGTTGTCGTTTCCTCCATTCCGGAATTCGACCAGGGAAGCCCCATCTCAACAATCTCTCCCACGTATAGCAGCTCACAAACGTTAGAAGTGCCCAGATTAACAGCTTATCCCTTAATCCCGATGGCAATGGCACCAACTTTAACCAGTTGTTTATGTCCCTGAATAAATCAGAACTGATGACCACAAAGAAACCAACAGCAGCTGTGAGAGCATATAGGAAAGGCTTGTTTTCCGAAATGCTCTGATTGAAAGGATGCCCCATGTAATTCACGGCAAATGTGGCTACCTGTAACATCATGCTGACCATGTACGATACAGTATTTACCAGGTTCGGATGGAAATCAGAGTCTGGTTCAATGCATTCATCAGGCATGTACTTCTCAGCCTCTTTTACAGAAGAAATCAAGTAGAACAGGTGGATCGCAAACTGCCCCATGAGAGAAAGGAAGACATAGGAGCAGAAAACATGGGGATGAGGCCGTTCAGCTGAAAGGGTAGGAAGAGGGCGTGCATGTGAAATAAATAGGAAGAAGGCAGCAGTAAAGACACCACTGATTGTGGCCTGGATATCACCAAGTTTGACACCATCCAAATACATGACACTCAGGACATATGCTGTGGCAAGGCAATTAAGGCCTAGTATTTTAAACATCTGGAGGGTTGTAACCAGTGTGCTACGTCCCTGACGAATAATGTCTGTAGTGGGAGCTACTGATGCATGCTTTGCAGTAAAAGGAGATGCCATGGAAGCATCTCCGAGCTTGACTATGGGAGCTGTACGGCCATCACCTTCTTCATTCATCTCATCCATAAGCTTCTTCAACTTTTCTCGTTGCAATTCCACATTTGTTAAATGGCGATTACCAGCTGACTGACCACTGGACCGCATCTTGGTGGCAGCTTTACTTTTGGAAGAACCATCTCCATTTACGTTACTGGCTTCCGAAGCAAGTTTTGATTTCTTAGGCTGAACAGATTTTCCACTTGCATCTTTAGATGTTTCGGAGGAAGAGCTTCCACCTTGTGTTGGTGGCACCGCATTCAACAATGCCACTCCTACATGGGCCTGAGGAAAAGATCATGATGTTTCTAATTATTCTGCTACTACAGATTCCGATATCATCAACAGCAGGAAAGTGAAGAAAACATTCTGTTAATGTAGGCCAAGTAAAACAAATTGACATGCTTAACATAAAAGATCAACGCACATGGACGAAATCAGCTTCAGCAGAACAGGCACTAAGAGAATAGGAGGAAAGAGAGCACATGGACAACATCAAACATTAAGGTAGAAAAAGCCATTCAACATTTGAGCATCAAGTTTAGTCCAGTAAAAATAAAGCTCCAGGAAACACAAGAAGAAGAAATAAAGGTAGAACAGACACCCAAAGATGTGAGTTGCCAAGGACAATTTTAGCAGCCACCACAAGTTGATTCAAGCATAATATTCATTACAAAAAACACTGTAGTGGAAGAGTAACCATTTCATATCTTCTTCAGATGAATGTGCCTGAAACCTTCGTAAAAATAATCTCTCATGACATGTTTTATCTTAATTCAACATGCCTATATCAATTCAATTCAAGTGTACTTAGAATTCACCATCAAAATAATCCACCCTTAGGAGAGTGCTTGGTAACAATTCTACCATCCACTTCAATTGAATTGTGTGCATGAGTGACAAAGTCAACGGGTAAAGCCCAATTTGACCAGGGCTCCAGGCTCGGGAGCCCAACCTGACCCGAAGCTCGAATTTTGTCCTGAAGCCCAATTGAGCCCAGGCTTAGGCCCACTAGCTCAAGTGGGGAGTCAACCCTAATTGTGTACATAGGAAGTCAAGTTGTCAATTACCATTTCAACAATAGACTTCTCAGGAGTCACACCAAACAAAGGAATTGAGTATAGAATTTTAAATTCCTCACTTTCTGAATATACCAAACTGACTGACAAAGCTCGTAAAACATATATCAGGAACAAAGAGGCTATCGTTTGCACTCCTAGCTCATTAGCACATAATCTACCAAGTAAACAAATTATAAGCAAAGTGACAAAACTAGGGTTTAATCCAGTAAATGGACACATACATGCAGGTGCACAAAAAGAAAACATGCAACGAAAGACATGCCTACCTGCTTCAAAGCTCCAACATCATTGGTTCCATCACCACACATCAGTGTTATCCTTCCAACTGTTTTGAAAGTGGTTAAAATTAGTTCTTTTTGCTCAGGAGCAACTCTTGCAAATACCTGAGAAGAGAAGTTGATTAAGAACATGTTTCATGAAAACACAATTATCAAAAGTAGCTCCAAAGGAACAGCCCAAGTTAAAACCTTGACATAAGGAATGATCCCAAGAACAGCAGATGTCTGTTGCAACATTCCAATGCATTCACCTCCGATGCATAGATCGTGAGTCTCGGACAATACCTCAACATCCTTCTCACTGAAAATCATATAAATTTCATATCATCAGTCTAAAACTCGGAATACATTTTAAAATGTACATGGACAAGGAATCAAAACTAAAAGATTGAGTGGCCATTGCAACTTGGAACATTGATAGACGATTAACCATAAATTTTTTTGATAAAAGTTGAAGCCGCAATCGAAGATGTAAAAGAAATGCCAATCCAATGATGGAGAAAACAGTACAGAAACCCAACAAGATGAGTAGCCGTTTGGCATCAAATACCAAACCACTGGCAACTTCCTATTGCGTGATTTAACTGTGAAATTTATCTTGATATGCTAGAGAATTGATCAACAAGTTCAATCAGAAACTACATTTGAAAAACTAAAAAGAGGCAGGTAAGAATGGTATCATACGTACAACGAATTATCTCATTTTTCAACTAGTTATATCCAGTCAATAAGTTAAGAAATTAGCATGAAAAGGGGACAAGAAAAAAGAGATCTTACCCATAAGGAATTATCTCTGTCTCATCTGGTGATATCCACTCAAATCCTACACCACTTCTAGCAGGACCAAGAATCAACGCTGGTTTGGAAACAATATGGACTTGGCTGGCAACATGGCAAGCTGTCAAAGCTTGGTCTCCAGTAATCATTGCCTAAGAATAAGAGGGCAAAAATAATAATAATGCAACAAGGATAGTTAGAAGATGCAAATCAAATATCAAAAGCTGTATATGCAGAGCCACCCAAGAGGCGAAACCTCAAACCAAATAACCTGTACTATTGGGTAGAAGTTGTCTATTCCTTCCACCAAGGGTCAGCAGAAAAGATAAAATAAGGACTAGACATACTTATATGACACGAATTTCCAATAAGCACTTGGAACTTTCTAAAACTTTCTCCATAACCTGTAATTCTAATTTACTAGATTTTTATAGCATGCCTTAAAAGTGTCTGGCTTACCTTCATTGTTACATTAAATATATAGACCAACAAAAAATCACGAAATACTTACCAAATCATGCGATGAATTCTTCAACTCAGAAAGAATACCAGCTGAATCAGCTCTTATTGGGCAGTTGAATACCTGAAATTTAATCAAGAAATATTGGCAACAATTATGGCAATCAAACTAGTAAACGAACTATAGAGAACCAAACATAATGTTCCTGAAACAATGGATTAATAAAACTGCAAAGTGGAGAAGGAAGGCTTCTGCTTACTGCAAAACCAGCAAAAGTAAGGCCACTCTCCACTACGTCTCTATCCATGCTTCTCGCTTCACCAACCTTCATACAAATGAACGTAAATGCAAAGGAGCTCAAACACATATTTATAGATAAAAAAACTCATAAAAGATAGAAGCAGTGAGATTAAGTGTTAACACATATTAGTCTACAGTGATAAAAAGGAGAGAGAGATTAAACCAAAATTTTTAGTTCACATAAAGCTCATTAACAAAATATTACAATAATGGATGCAAAATTCAAAGAGCTGTGCAAACTTCAGGTTCATTTCATGGAGTAAAACCAGCTTAATGACCGATGATATTATAGGGTAATTAGAAAAGTAAAGGCATTAAAGTACACATCTCCAATGACAAGAAACAATGTTACTACTTTGGAAATAAGTAAAGGACATGTTAATCAAAAGAAAACCCGCAACATAAAAAGGGTAAAGAATATGGAAGGTCATGAAACATACATATAATTCTTTCTAATTATGGATTTTAAATTTAAACTCAAAATCAATTTTAAGGGGTGGAAAAATCAAACGGTCAGAATCATCAACATTGACAAAAGATGCAGAAATGATGATGCAAGAGGATCCAAGTCCTACAACAAACCAATCAGCAGGACTATGTATTTATCCTTTCACATTATAAAAGCAATAATAACAATGAAAAAGATCAAGAAGTGTGTAAGAATTTCAATCAAAATTTGAGCCATAATAAAAAATTATTTTTGTTCCACATTATTTTCCATCAGCCCAATCCAGAATTGATAGTAAGTTGACCAACCATGCCACATCTTGATTTATTTTCCAGCATTCCAATATAGAAGCATATAAGACTTAAAAGAACCTCAGATCACCCAATTAATTCTCCCCATTCCTTAACTATTGATTTTTAAATGGGTAACCAATGCATTTCAAAATCCTGCGCACTTACATCAGGAATGCTGGAAAATTAATTACCACATGGCAAGATTGATTTAAGATGTAGATATCGGCTCATGTGTGCTACTATTGAAAAGAAATAGGTAGGTTTTAGTATTTTATTGATATAACTGAAAACAGCTAGAATGAAAAATCACCATAAAGTTGATGTCTTTCTACATACTTTTCCCCAATAACAATTAAAATAATCAGAATAAACATACGTTACAAGATAGATCCTCAAAAACATACATTCTAGAGGTCAACCCAATCTGTATAAGTCCAAATAGCAAGCAAAGAAAGATAAAGTACAAAAGACAAGATAGAAATTTGTAAAGCTACCGTCATGTCTGGGAGGGACTTGAAAGCAAGGGCCAGAACCCGAGATCCTTGGCGTGTATATCTTTTATAGATCTCAACATAAGATGAAGGCAAATCAGTTAGCCTATCCTGAATGGTTTCAGGGGCACCCTGAAATGAGATGGGAACGTGACTTTATAAGGAAATGGGTCACTGGAAAACACAGCTGCAAGAAATATGCATTTCCCATGTAGTTTGTTGCCATTATTTAATGCAGAATACAATGCAAGACAAGAAAAACTGTAAAAACAGTTCTATGTTCAGATTAGAAGAAGTGGACATATACAACTTTTAGGCAGGGGGGATCACAACATAACAGATACACTTTGCACAGTACTGCACAGAAGGAAAAAAGTCAGTGCAAATAAACTCTTATAGGATTTTCAAGTTACTGAGCTTCCAACCAAGTGGATCACCCGATGCAAAGTGTGCTAATTTTCTGAGAAACACCACTAAAATCATAAGTATAATCTTTCAAGAAATAGTATTAAATCGGACTTTGAAGCCAGTAGAATAACATTTTGGACAGTGAGTCGAATTCATATGACCAGCTACTTTGCACTTCCAAAACATAAATATTAAGATCAATTGCTTGCTTTATAATATTAACTATCGTGTATTCAAGCAAAAGAAAAAGAATTCATGCATCAAAATATATGCTCAATAATATCAGTTGCAAGAGTTACTAATAACAAAGTTAATCATTCTCAACCTTCGTGAACTTTTCACTCCAGTCCCCGACCTTTTAATCATTTCAATTGGCAGTGGTACATTTTTGTATAAGATTTTGCAAATTCCATCACATTATACTGACTAAACAACAAAGCTTCTTAAATTCTAAGTTGAAACTTAAGAAGACTGTAAACATTCTCATAAATACATAGGAAGGACATGTTAAATATAAACAGACATCAATGTCGATCAAACATGACTGAATATATAATACAGAATATGAAAATATTTCACTGAGCATGCAAAACAGATGCCTTATCACTTATTTCAAAGCAAACGAATCACAAAGTGCCAAGTAGATAAAAGTAAGGAAATCATAATACAACACCAACTACAAAACCTTGAGAAAGAAACAAACAGGCAAAATAAAGGCAAACCTTCACAAATGCAAAAAATTCCTCCTCAATACGAACAACAACAGCCATTCGCTTTAAGTGGGATGCAAAATGGTATCTTTGAACAATCTGCACAGTATTTCCCCCTCCCCTGTGATGGACCATATGATTAGTCTATTCACATCGACACAAATGTTTGTAAACATATCGCATAAATATAATGACAGAAAAATCTTAAATCAGATTTATCAGGCCACCAGTCTTAGAGCCATCAACTAACCCAGGAGAAATAGCGTTCTATGTTTCTTCTCTCATTTAATATCACTGTCTTAGAAAAGACAAAAACTGACATAAGATTCTTCATTACCATACACTTGATCAGCAACATGGCAGAAATGACCATAAGACCCCAAAATCAAGTCCATGGAACAAGATTACAGAACAAGGTAAAAGAAACACTGTAAAGTAAGAACATGAATCTCCATCAGAATGTCAATTTATATAAACAACTTACTTCTTGGGCATTGCCTTCTCATCAGATTTGTAATTCCAATCTATTCCTTTCAATGCAGCCTTCTCCAGAGGATCACCAACCTGCAAGCAATTACACCATAATGAACATAAACTAGCTAGAAAAGTTGAACTTTCAGTGGCGTTATCACAGAGATTCTGCCACTTACATATTTGGGTTGACATGAAAAGTAAATCTAGTTACAGGAAACATTGATGCAACTGTCAAACTTCCGGATGCAGCAAGCACAGATATGCACACACAAATTTTAACAATTCTGAGGAAAGCATGAACTTTCTATTATTGTGAAAGCTAAGACTTTGAATCATCAAACAAAGAAACAACGTTCATGAGTACATTTCAAAGAAACAGTGAAAACTTTGACTAAAGAAGTCAACTTCGAGTTGTTATTTTTTTTTCCTTTTGGTTTTTCTCTCGGTGTTATAATTGATATCATTTTCCATCCTTTTCTTGTCCATTTTTTGGGTCAGGGCAAGGAGGGGGTTAACAATCTTCACAGCATAGCAATATACACCCAATAGCATGTGAACAATTTGTTGCAATCTATAATTTCTTGTACAGATAGAAAATGCAATTCGTTTATTATGAGAATTAAGATGCAACAATTGCTCTACCAGAGAAACTGCAACATATCCCTTTCATGCCCTAGTATGAACAGGTGATTTCATTCTCACATGACCAGATGACTAACAATTTTGAATTAGTACTAGAGAGAATCAGTTTCGGCATACCAGCTTGTTGTCCACGAAAACCAAAGCATGACAAGAAGCAAGAATTTCTAAAGTTCGGGTGGGCACTTTGGTCATATTGGACTCTAATTCTGAATTATCATTGACTCCAACAACTCCACGGAACTCCTGAAAAACAGCGGGAACAACATGAGCACCTGATAGGAAGTCAAAAAATTATTGCAATTAAATAGCATAATAGAACATTCACTAGTCAACATACCATGTCATCAGATGTAAGAGTTCCTGTTTTATCAAAGCAGCAAATGTCAACCTGAAGAGGATAAACAACAAAAATCTCATCTTAACAGCATAAATTTAGAAACTAAAGCTTAACTTCCCATATCTGTTACTTTCCACATGAGCCTGTGTTCCACCAGACAATCAAGAAATTTTGGCATACAAGTAAATGTTAGCATTAACATCACATTCACAAAACCAATTTGAACTAGCTACACTTCCATAGCAGATATTACCCAAAAATTTTTGTACCACACAAAGGAAAAATATAATCATTATCAAGTTGAAGGGAAATAAAATGAACATGTTATCTACCTAGCCTACTGATAAGATTACTGACGAACGATAAAGTAGTAGGATGTATAGAAAAGCAAAATCCACATGCTTCTTGAAAGTAAACTCACCTTCCCAGCAAAGGGAATACGAAAAGGTTCTGTGCAAAATATTCCACGCTTTGCTAAAGCAATTAAAGATGTATTGACAGCTATTGATAATTCCATTGGTAACTCTGGGGGGATCACAGAAGTTATAATCAGTGAACAACTTAGAAGAAGTCTGTATTTACTCCTTGTTGGATCTTCAAGTCCCTATGTCAAATAAACGTCAACATTAAATGCCAGACACATATTGAAATAATTAGCACAAGCAGAAAAATATACTCACCTTTTTGAGCACATAACCAGCAGCAATCAGTGCAAATACAACTAGGAACAGAATAAATAACCCACTTTCCCAACTGTTGGCAGTTACCTTCAACAAAAAGAGCAAAACACAGTTTTCAAATAAAAAAGACAGAACATTTACATAAGTATCAATGACTCAGACACAAAGGAAACCAGAACACTCAGTTACCCTTTCTGTAGAGAATAGAATGGTCCTCATCAGTTTACCCTGACTCGTTTCGAACCCAGTTCGCAGAACAATAGCCACACAGCCACCATCTGGGGTTCTTAGAGGAAAGGTCTAAATCCAGAAGAAAAATTTAAAGCAAAAATGAAACGAACATGTGCAAAATTTAAATGTCATTAAAAGACGTCAATAAGATATTATTAAATCACTGACCTTATCAGGGGTGTGCTGTAATATTTTAGTCCCACCAAATAAAACATGGCTTTTGTCCCGCTTAACTGATAACTTCTCCTCAATTCCCCGACCAGCAATTGAAACCTGGAACAAAAACCACCTCTTAGAACTTTGTCGAAGATAATAAAGTAGTCAAGCAATGCTAGAATACTGCAACTCATTAAAGCACCAACAGGCACCTAATAAGTATACATGCACAAACTTTACTTTATCTAATTCAGCATGCTAAGAATCAAATCATATTTGGGTACAAGGTTAGAGGACAATGGAATCTGCAACAAACTGAACAGAAGAAATACATAATCTATGACAAACAATCCACTTCTCTGCATTATGAGCGATTACATTTTCTGATCCAGAAGAAAAAATTAACTCTAATCAGTCATTTTTCTATCTGGTGAGGCAAATAACAATATAATACTTCCATTTCTTAACATTCATCCCCATTTACCCAAAATCAAAGGCCTTTAATATGGCATCCCTAACTGTAAATGAACCAAAAGTGTCTAAGCAGGAAGTGCATACCCACGGCATATAAGAGCCCAAACGTATATTTGGGACAAGGCTACAGATTAACAAAATCACAGCAAGGGAAACAAAGAAATGAAGAAAGAGATCCACCTTCCATTGGGGAGTAGACTCGCCTGTGAGAATGGCTTCATTTACGATAGCGCTTCCAGCTAGTATAAGCATGTCTGCTGGTACAGATTTGTCTTCTCCATTTGGACCAGAGGAACGTCCAATGGAAACAACATCCCCGGGCAAAAGGTCAGTGCCAGAAAGTTTCACCCACCTAAAGTCGTAATGTCCAATGCATAATTCTTCATAACCAACTAGGAGTGACAAACAAAAAACAAAAGAGTTGGCATAACATACTTCCCACAGCGATGTACCATTAGGGTCTGGCTATCAACTCTCACACGTCTCAGCTCAGTAAGAGTTTTCAACCTACTTTTTGCCATTGTTGATTCAAACATAAACAGCATGAATATAGTGAACATACTGTAATACCAATACTCATCCAAGCACCACAGCCCCACGCAAAAGACCTACAAAGAGATGAATGGGAAGAAAACAGAATTGATGGTGTCCAATAGGAAAAACTCAAGAAAATCTGTCAATCAGGTAGAGTTATATTGAGGCCTAATACACAAGGGAGAGAGAGGTCAGAAGATCTAAACAAACCTGAAATACAAAGAAAGGCTCCATGCAGTGCTCTTTCATTAATTTCTGGAATGTAGGTTGTGGATATTCAAACCTAGATTAAAAAAATAATTACCTCAAGAAGCTGTAAGGAATAAAGTAACCAACCTAATTCTTCCCAACGCAAGAGAAGATAGTTTTTGTTTAATGCTTGTTTTACTTATATTATTAAATAGAATCACAAACAATCTATTATCTACCGTAAACAAAATTATGTTCACATATCACTGAGATATCAGAACCACC
Source organism: Pinacopodium congolense (assembly GCA_028565735.1). NCBI lineage: Eukaryota > Viridiplantae > Streptophyta > Magnoliopsida > Malpighiales > Erythroxylaceae > Pinacopodium > Pinacopodium congolense. The sequence goes on along the minus strand of JAOXYD010000136.1, from coordinate 189,838 downwards.
AGAAGCACAAATAGCAAATTAAAAGAAAATCTACACAGTGAAATTAACCCCAGATTAGAGCTATAGTTTTCATATCTTTATTTATAGTTGAGGATGACAAAAGAGGCATCATTAAGGGTACAAATGCATAAAATAAAACGTCTTACAAATATAGAGAACTCACACATTGCGTCCCCACTTTTCAGTAAAAGCAACTACTTTGGCTTCAGAACCATGACCAGTATTTTTAAGAAAGTAGCCAAATGTTTCCTTTGTAGGGTAAGGAAGCTTGCAAAATGTTTCTTTCTCCTTTGAATATATAAAGCGCTGCTTTCTGAAATCAAAGTAAATCTCGTCCACATCTCCTGTAGACAAAGAGCCTGCCACCAACTATGCCAATGAAGGAGAATATCATTAAGTTAACAATGTATGTAGCATCATTGGTATAACTCAACTGTGAAGGGAAAGAAAATCAATCAAATCAGGGGAATGGCATAATAGATTGTAAGAGTTCTATATTGTCACTTCAATTCCACTCCTGGCATAACTACATGACACCTGTCGAAGAGGACATGATTTTGGGTAAATCTTAACTTTAAGTATTTCTACATGAGTTTTGGTTAATTTTTAACCTAAAATCTAAAAGTGAACACTCTAAAAGGTCTCCGCATGACGACAAGCAATTTAAAAGCATATAGTAGACTAAATGGATCCATTTTTGGGAATGCGCACAACCCATGAAAATAAGACATGACCTGTTACTTTTTTTTTTAATTACGACAACCTATAGTTAAGCAGGCATGTTCACTTGCAATCAGAGATTCATTCCCGTTATAAATGTGAGAAGATTGATATTGTCACCAACCAGTGAGTGTTATTAAAAGACTTTACCTGTTTACGAATGTGCAGTGGCACAACTTCTTTCGAACCACAAAACTTGGCTGGCGTTATTTTACAAGAATCTGCAAGGTGAATATCATTAACCTGCAAGAAGATAATCAAAGCCAAAAGAAGAAAAAAAAAGTTGGTACCAAACAAGTTTGTATGTGCTATAATCAACAAACCACCAGCAATTAAAATCAAGCTGCCAAGTCATACCTTGGTATACTGGACAAAACATTTGAAATCTACAGACCAAGCAGTGAAAAGCCAGAAGAGGATGTGAAATGCAACAAGGGCACCAAAGACTATGAAAGCATCCCCAAAGTCAATGCTTGGCAGAATCGTAGTTAGCCAGAGAGTATAGAGAATGGCAAAAGGCCAAACATCCAAGCGCCAAACACCTCTCTTCTTCTTCAACAACTCAACTTTGTCCACAACTTTACCACCCACATCGAATCTCGACATGGCACTCTACTCCCCAAAGAAGATCTGGAATTCAGCCTAGTTTTAAAACCCAATATAATTGCATCAAATAAAAGACCATCTCGCTTATTTATTTAACTATACGAATGGATTGAACGCATAACCACCTCGTTTATGTTATCCTCATGGAATTACATTGTAGTCTGAAGCAACGTTTTATTTTTAATTCTTTTATAGAAAATTTAATAATAAAGCATAAATAACGACACAAACGATTAGATTAACGAATTATGCATTTAAATTTCAGCAAACTTGTTAAGCAAACACCAAATTAACCCCGGCAGCAGCGGCAGCAGCAGCAGTAGTAGTATTAGTAGTTATAGCTTTTTGAACATAAAGCCTATTCATTCAAAGTGATGCAGATCAGTGTAAATCAATTAACGACAACAAGTGCATTTTCATTTTCAATAATATTAATAAGGTAGAGATTCAAGAGAAAGTAATTAAACAGTAACAAATTTGAAAAAAAAAAAAAGAAGCAAGAGATAACTACACCAAATCGCTTTGGAGGCCAAACGATTTCTCTGAAACTGAAGAAGAAGAAGAAGAAAGGTATTTATCTTGATTACCTTGGAGAGTAGTAGAATCTGAACCCCAAAAGTTGAGTTACTGAAGATAGAATGGAAATGGAAATGGAGATCGGAGCGATTGGCGACGGAGGCAGAGAGGAAGTGGAGAGATTGGTTTTTTATTTTTCTTTTTTTCTTTATATCAAAAGTAAAGCTATCGGCCCAAATCTCGGATTATTCGAGCCTCCCTCAGTCGCCCACTTTAATCTTACAACTTCTTTTATATAATACTGTTTATAGGCACAGAATCGAAAGAGCTTGGGTCCGAATTTCTCCTTTGGGCTTCTTCATAAAATTCGATGTTCTGGCCCTTGAGCCTCACCTAAAAAATGTTGAGAATTAAATTGAAATTTATTTAATTTAAATTATTAATTTTATTAAATAATTTCTAAAATATATAATATATATTTAAATTTTTATTTAATATAACAAAAATATTATAAATTATTATGTATGCTGAAAATAATATCAAAAAATATTTTTAAAAAAAAGTCAAAACTTCAATACTGTTAACATTCCAGTACAATTCAACTTCTCTAATCACAACTTTATTTTTATTTTTAGCTACTTTGAAGAATTTTATGCAACAAATTTATTTTTTATTTTAGTAGTATTTAATGCCACAATAATATGACTTCCAACTCTTCAAGTTCATCCAATCACAATGTTCTTTACACTTTTCACCTTTCAATGAATATATATACCATACAATTGATTAGTTAAATAAAACAATATATATATTGAATTTGACTACGCTTTTAAAAATTAATAACTCGGAGCCTATTTGTTTTAACTTCGAATTTTGATTTTTTTATTTTTTAAAACATGAAAATAAATACGGATTTTTGTCATTAATTTTCGTATTTTTCATTGATTTTCGTATTTTATTATTGATTTTTGTGTTTAGAAAAATATAAATTAAAAATCAAAATTAAAAACATAAACAAATGAAGCTTAATTATTTTGTATTATTTATGATTTTATAGTTATTATTTCTTCGACATCTTTGAGGTTGGTCCAAATTTCTGTTTTCCATTTGTGCATTACACATAATTCAACATATAGATAGAAATAATTTAATATGGCTAGTATACGACATAAATTAAGTACATAAAATTAAGCTGTGTACCCATAATGTAACAATGGCTATTACAGGAAAGATATGTTTAATAATACAACTAAATAATTTATTCTCTTACCTTTTCCAACTTATTTTTCCCATTTTAAATGTGATGAACTAAAAAGGATTCTAATATATGGCTTTGATCCTAATAAAATAATTTTGTTATTAATAGATTATTTTATTTGTATTACTACAAAAATAAGAATTTGGTTGATATGCATAAACAAATATTAAAGGCTAAAAGTTGCTATTTTATGAAGAAAATGAAAATGGTGGAGTAAATATTAAGAGCCTATTTGGTTCAATTTTTGTTTATTGTTTTTTATTTTTGTTTTTTTGTTGTTATTTATGGTTTTTGTTGTTATTGTTGTGTCCTTTTTTTTTTGTGTGTAGATGTTAGTCTTTTATATTGTATTATTATGTGGATTGTTTTTATTGTGAAATATATAAAAAATTATATTAATAATTTTTTATATTAATTTCTATTGAACCAAAAAGTTTGAAATGTACAGTAATTTAAAATTAGCATAATAATAAAGATTATTACCAACAAAATATTGAGAGATACGAATTATTTATTCAAATAGCATTTCAACTCAAATCAAATATTAAAAATATATGAATAAAAGGCTATAATAAATACAACTAATACATGAATATAATAATAGTTAAAAATAATTTGATTTGTATAACATTTAATAGTATACCTAAAATTTATAAATTTACATTAATAAAATATTAAATAATTATACATATCTTATAAATAAAGTATTAATTTATTAAATTAATTTGTTTAATAACATTTCATATTAAAGTAAATATGTGACGTTACGGGACAAAACAAGTTATAATATTAATGAAGAATATAAAAATATAATACGAAAAATGCCAATAATTGTTTTTTTATATGAACATAAGAATGTTGAAATATTATAGACACGTAACATTCAGAATGTTATTATCTAACTCACTATACGTGCATTATACAATACATTCAATATTGTTAACATATATTAATCGATGAGACATTATTTACACCAGGCATAAGTTCTTGGTTCATGAAGTTACATACATATATCAATTTACATATACAATAAACGACAATACCAATTTAATGAAGTTACAAACACATCAAGTTACATAGTTTTATAAAGTTACATATACACCAAATTACATAAATATCACATTGTTTTTTTAAGGATGTCCTTGAACATAATCAGTCCACATTTGTTCAACAATTGTATCGTGGAATCGAGACGTAACTCGTTGTTGTGCAGGAGTTGAATTATACACAACTTGTGAACTAGGTCCTTCATTAACAATTCCGTTCTATTGGTTGACATTTGCTATTGAATCATCAAATAATGCATTGACCTGTCTATGCATCCTAATAAAATTATGAATAGTACAACAAGCAATGACAATGTATTTTTATTTACTCATGTTGTATGCAGGCATGATGGACAGTACGGGAAATCTTGCTTTCAAAATACCAAAACATCTTTCGATGATGTTTCTCAGCGATGAATACCTAAAGTTGAACAATTCTTGTGGGCTTAATGGTTGTTCGTGTCTTTGAAAATGTTGCAAACGATATCTTTCACCACAATACGGTGATAGAACCATGCAAATTAACATATCCAGAGTTAACCAAATATAATTTACCTAAATATTGAAACATATATAATGTTAACATATCAAACGTTAGATAAATTTTTTCATCCAATCATGAAATTAATATATGTCATATTGTATAGAGGCATTGGAAATTTCATCCTTCGACTATTAAGTGCTTCATAAAGAATTCGTGAGTCATTAGTAGCACCCTCTCATCCTGCTAATACATATGTGAGACATATGTCAAATGAACAATAACACATGACATTCTGTGTGGGATCAACTCGTTTTCCCCTATATGGTACCTGCTTGTCTAGTGAAACATGTGCATACATATGTGTCCCACTTTTATACAATGTAGAAAATTTACTGTGACAAACAATTTTACAAATGACAACAATACATTATAGTGTACCTTGAAATATGGAAAGAACGTGGGATCATGTTGAATCTCAGTAGGTGTTGTGTGAAATGACAGTGGAATAATGAATTTTTTGGCAACTCTATTTATTGCATATAAGAGATGTCGAAAATGTTGTGAAATTGTCCACGTTGAATGTTAGAACCACTTTGCATTAAGTCTAGTTGTATGGTTATGATCGAGGGTCATCAAGAATGTTACTACTTATTCTTTAACAGTCACATTCCTTATTGGTATCAATCTACCATTACTTGTTAACTCATTACACAAGTTCAAGAACATCGTATTAGACATTTGTAATTCTTATAAATTCAAATCAAATTATCATTTAGAAGTTTCAACATCCAATCATGTCCAGTGAGTGATGAAGTCCGACATGGTTGTTTCCTAAATGAAAAGAATTTGCACTCATAATCGTCATTATTACGACTAAGTTGCCTTCATCATCTGAATAAAGATGTGAATCTGAATCTAAAATCATTTATCTATAAATATAAAACATGATATTATTAATCAACAACTTTTACGAAAGGTTTATTATAAGTAATTCATTCATCACACACGTTAATCTGGTAAGTCTATAAAACATCTAAATTCAAACAAACATACCAATACATACATCATAACCATTTAATCGTGGGAAATAAACATCCTAACCACTTATTTATAATAGACAAACATCTATAACAATAAGCAAACAAAGTCATAATGTTTCATAAATCCAACAACCAAACCATGCATAGGCTCTAATCCAAGTACGCGATAAAAGTCTCAACATCTACAAATCCTCAAGATAACCCAACTGCCTATAATTTGACATCTTTAATAAGACATCCCTCATTGATGGATAGTAATGAAAATACTTTATCAATTTGGCAAATTACTCATTATCCACTCCAAATCTCTCTGTCACCTTCATCAATTGCGCAATGTCTTCACTGTCTTGCATTCGTGCCCTGTCTAGAACATAATACCCAATAGAAGTTATTGAAGTCGTTATCTTTTTCTCAAGAAGTTGTAGCTTCTTCCTCGAATTCTCCGTTATTGATTTCATCATATTTTCAAGCAATGATGTCATCTTGTTCTTGCCCTTCTTCTATTAAAGATTTTCTTTTCCTTGTACTCAGAGCAATAACTTCTTCGATCACCCTGTTGAATGATTTTCCTTCCTCATCACCAACACTAGGGGTTGTATCATCACTAAATTAGGATGTTTTAATTGAAGGAAACACGTGCAGGACTGTTGTGGTAGTATCTCTAAAAATGAAACATAAGTCTTGGTATTTATTATAGCCCTTTTTCTTAAATCTACGAGCCATTTTGCGCACCTGAAACAAATGGAAATTTTTCATTAAAAATGATATAAAGTGTACATTGTATGTAAAAACATTCATATATATCATACCTTAAAAGGTTTTCCCAATATTCATCATTTGTTGTCACTTCCCTGGTAATGGAATTATATCCAATACTAGTCTCTCCAATCAGATTCTTTAAAATTTTCATACGTGCCCTCATACCATTGTACTTATTCATTAGTTGTATTAAGAATAATTCTTGTCATATTTCATTTTCAAACTGGTCTTGATGTTTTTCCAACCGCTTTTAGAAAATGTTGTAGTCATTTTATTACCAATCGTCCACCATCGGTTCAATCAAATATAATTCTATTTGATCGTTCCACACTTCATCCTTCTCACTTATCTCAACGTAATCATTAGAATTATTAATGTTGCTATAATCTACCATCTATACAAATTATATGCAAATAATTAACTAAAATAAGCAAGGACATTCCTTTATTGAAAACTATCAATCCTGATAATAATGGGATAGATAACACACATACTTCAACAAGTATTAAAAGTTCACTAATTTCTAAAACGCACTAACAACGATTAATCAAAACAAAAGTAAACAAGCAATAGATCACACTTTCAACAAAAAAAACCCACAAATTAGAACAAAATACATAGGAAACAAACTAAATCGTGTTCGAGAGTTGGTAGAGCATAACAAATGAAAACAAACATAACAGTCAATCACAATAGACAAACCTGACGTTTCTTGAAGCAGAAAAATCAAAAGTAAAAAAAAATGTTATGCCCTACATGTTTAATTTGATTATTCCTAATGCAAAAAATATAAAAATAATTAAAAACACAAATAACCAAATCAAAGTACACCAAAGAACATCACCAAATCTCATAAAATAAATGGAGTAGAAGTATGGGTAAAACTAAAATTTAAATAGCGTTTCTAGATAATAAACAAAAAAATGCAGTAGGAAAAAACACAAATATCATAGCACCAAATTCGTATTCTAAAAGTAAACCGAAATTCAAAACCACTTCTAGAAAAAAAAAAATAGGGACAAAGTAGGGAAAAAACTAAAACTCAACAATCGTTTCTGGAAAAACAAAAAATAAAATAAAGTAAGGAAAAAACATAAAACCAAGAATAAGGTTAACCAATATTTATAACCAATTATGAAAAAAAAAACAATTTGGAGTCGAAGCAAGGACAAAAGCCTCATATAAAAAACCATCTCTAGATAAAACCATTATGACATCGAAGTTAGAAGAAACATATTAAATACATAAACAAATCCAAGTCACACAAAATTTCAAACCTAATATAGTAACAAAAAAAAAAACAAATTAGGCAAGAAGCGCTTGAGATATGTACGTTTATACAGATCCGAGATTCATCGGCAGATAGAGAGAGCTTCTAAGCAGACAACGGTAGCAGAACCAACAACCGAGCAGTAATGTTTTTAGGGTGGTGTTGATGTTAGCGGCCTAAAGCTATCACTGATTGTCCAAATCCTTGTCGGTTGTTGGTGCTGAACTTGGAGGTCATGCTTGTCGACACTACTGGTAGAGATAGAGGTGGTGTGCAGCTGGATCTGGAGGCAGATAGAGGTTATAGAGGCTGTTCGGCTAAGGGCTTTGCAAGGAAACGACATAAGCTGTAGATCTGGAGAGTTGCTTTTTGGTTAGTTTTCTCATTTGCTATAATTTCTTGTTTTGTTTTCGTCTAGCATTTTACTCATGTGTTTTTCTCTATTTTGGCAAAACAAACACAAAACGGTACTAAACACGCTTTTATAGCCTTCAAACTTATAATCGCATCGACAAATGTTACCAAACAGGGCCTAAAGTGAAGATTATAAGAGTTATGGGCTCTTCTTCACATTGAACCAATAATGATTTCAACTTCTCAAGCACTTTATATGAAGGTATTGAAATATAATTCATTGAAATAATTATTTTAATTGTTGAATTAATGGTTGGTTCCACCTTTATTTTAATGATGAAAAAGTGTTTTTACTAATGTATTTATGGAGGTTATTATTTGTTAAGATAGTTTTGAGGAAATCAAGTCATGGAGTGCATGAATGTGAATCCCTTGCTTAGAGTTTACAAAGTATTTAAAAACCAAGTTGATAAAAGAAGAGGGTTGGAAATAGACTTGAAGATTAAAGATAGAAGATTAAGGTCAATAGTAGAATTTGATAGGTTATTATGATGGAAGTTGTGTAAGTTTTCTTTTGATCTTACCATGTGTTAAAAGGGGCTTAATCATGCATATGCATTTATACTTAGTATTGGCATATTTGATGCATAATCATGAGGTGTTATATGCGTCTAATGTGTGTGAAAATTCTCTAAATGAATGGATGGATGCATGTTGGGGATTACATGAGTATGTACGATGATTAAATTGGTTAAGGGTTGAAGAAATAAATAACTTAGTATGATTAGTGATTTGGTAAAGTGGTTATGACTTTTGGAATAAGTTTTTAATTATATGAATTATATTCAAGGGGTATGAATCGATTAAGTATGTGGGTGTATGTGATAAAGTGAATGAAATTATGTTAAATGTATTAAGAAATATCTGGTACTGATTTGGTTGAGTTATAATAAGATTAATTAAAGTAAGATGAGAATTAGATTATGTTTGGATTATTTTGGGCTTATTCGGTCGATCAAATGTTGTACGAAGTTTAATAGGTCAACTGAAGGTGTATCGCCTTCGATCGACCGAGTAAGGTGAATCGGTCAACTGAACTTGAAGAAAACACAATGGTAACTTAGCAACGTTCGAATTTTGCAATATTAATATTAATTAATTAATATGAACATTATGAAATGACTATAATTTCTTATGAAGAGTATAAATAAGTGTGATTTGTGTTACTTATGCTAGAAAAGGAGGGTTATAAGCTCTTATATAAGTGTCGTGTGTTTTATGTGTGTGTGCATTCATTCTTATCTAGTGTGAGCCCCTAAACACTTTAGTAAAGTTAATAAAGTGACATTTTTTATAAAGTATTTGAGTGTGGGGTTTGGAAAGTAAGAGGAGTTCTTATAAGGGTTATTGCTGAGTTTTGAAAAAGAAGTGTGTTGAGAGGTTATCCTTTAGCCTTAGAAAAGGAAGTGAAAGGTTATCCCTCAATCCTCTCACTAAGGACGCGAGTTGATGCAACCAAACATCATATAGCATGAACTAGATTCTATTACAACACAA
>JAOXYD010000136.1:107589-119393 GCA_028565735.1 Pinacopodium congolense | reverse complement strand
GAACATTCTACCACAAAACATGCAATTATACTGAGTATTTCCATCAGTTGTTTGAGTAGCAGAAAAATAATTCCATGGATAAGGGAACAGCTCTCAACAAAGTTAATAAGGGCTAAATCCATAAAGAGATGAGATGTCACTTTTGCAAAAAAAATGGTCACTTAAAAAAGAAATGCCCTAAAAAAATGCTTGGTTTGAAAAGAAAGGCATATACTATTTTTCAATATGATTTGAATCAAATCTTATTTAAGTGCTTAATAGAGACTCATATGTCACATGTTACATAAGGATTCCTTTCAATCTAGCTCATAAACGGAACTAATAAGTTTCGATATATGAAAAACAGAATGAAGTCATTAATAGAGGACATTGGGATGTACAGACTAATTTTGGAAAATATACGTCACTTAAATCTTGAAAAGTATCTTTATGTTCATGAATATATTAAGAATGTATTTTCTATTGCAAATTTGGACGATGTAAGATTTAATTTTAAGATTGAAAACGATATTTTTATCATTATATAAACATAAGTACTATTATGGTTATGGTATTTTAATTGATTATTTATATTATTTCAATATTGATGTTAATTTTACTGAATCTCTATTTCATGTTGACCATATTATAGGAAATAAACTTCGTGTACATAATGAATTTTTTGCTTTTTTGTTGCATAAAAGGTTAGGTCACATATCAAAGGAAATGATACTAAAGTTAATAAAAAATGAAATCTTATCCCAATTGAATTTTTTTGACTATGATATATGTGTGAATTACATTAAAAGTAAGAAAACTAGATATATATGAAAGCATCCTGCTACAAGAAATAGTGAAATATTTGAATTAATACACACTGATATTAGTGGTCCTTTCAACACTTCTTTCTTAGAGTGATAAAAAGTATTTCATCACTTTTATTGATAACTTCTCACTATATAGCTATATATATTTACTGCATGAAAAATTTCAATCTGTAAACATATTGGAGATGTTTATTAATGAAGTAGAAAAGCAGTTAGATAGAAAAGTAAAGATCGGGAAATCTAATATGCTAAATTTGATGAAAGTAGACAATGTATAGGTCCATTTGAAAAGTTTCTTACAAGTCAATGTATATGTGCATAATACACTATATGTGGTACACTGTAACAAAATGGTGCAATTAAAAGATAAAATCGTACTCTTATAGACATGATTAAAAGTATGTTAAGTTATAGTACCTGACCTTTATCCTTGTGGATGCATGTATTAAAGATCCTTGCATATCTTCTTAACAAGGTTCTTAGTAAGACAATTTTTAAGACTTGTTATGAATTATGAATAAGACGAAAACCTAATTTAAGGCACCTTCACATTTAGAGTTATCCAGCATAACTAAGGATATATAATCCACGTGAAAAGATACTTGATGCGAGAAATATTAGTAGTTGTTTCATCGGCTATCTCGAAAATTTAAAAGGATACAAATTTTGCTTTTCTAAGCCATAGTATGAGAATAATTGAGCATGATAATGATTGGTTTATTGAAAATAATCAAATTATTGAGAATGGAGAACCATAAAAAGTGGATACTCAAGAAAGTCGTGTAGAAACACCTTCATTAAATGTTATGTTTCCAGTTGTTATCTCTCTTGTTGTATCACGATTACGCAACATATCAGAACAACAAATTGATATTTCAAACCTATAAGTTGAACATTTTAAAGGTGAACTAGCTAGTGATGCACAAGTCATAAACCATAAAAAATAGCGTTGTGAAGGTCTGTAAGATAGAAAAGGCTGATTATTTCAGATGACTATGAAGTTTAGTCACTTGAACATGAATGTGACTTGAGTATTGATCAAGATTCAGTTTCATTTAGCATAAGTCATGGAATGTAGAAATTTCGAAAAGTGGTTTAATCATATGAAAGAAGAGTTTGAGTTAATGGATAACAACAAAGTATAAGAATCAGTTAAGTTGTCAGAAGATGTAAAGAAAATGAGTTTTTTAAACCAAATATGACTCACAAAATAACATTAAAAGGTATAAAATTAGACTTGTTCCTAAATGTTACATTTAAAATGATAACATTAACTATAAAAAGAATTTCTCACCAGTTTCGAAGAAAGAATTTTTAAGAATTGTTATGACTTTGGTGACTCATATAATTTAGAACTTCACCAAATAGACGTAAAGGTCGTCTTTCTAAATGGTAACTCAAAAGAAGAAGTTTATATGAATTAATCGGAAGGTTTCTTAACCACAAACAAGGAACATTTAGTATGTAAATTAAAGAAGTCAACATATACATTGAAACAAACTTTCCGACAATGGTACCTTAATTTTAATGATAACATTACGTCATATGATTTTGTAGTAAATACCGTTGATTAGTGTATTTATATGAAGGTCAGTAAGAATAAGTTCATTATATTAGTCCTATATGTTGATAATATCCTTCTTACTACTAATGATATTGCTTTGTTACATGATATAAAGAATTTTTTCTCTAATAATTTCGAAATGAAAAATATAAGTAAGGCATCTTATATGATATAAATAGAAATATTTCATGATAAATCACAAGAATTGTTGGGATTGTCTTAGCGAATTTATATTGAGAAAGTATTAAAGAGATTTAGAATGGAAAAGTGTTATGGAATAATAGTTATAATTTTAAAAAAGAACAAGCTTAGTCAAATGTAATGTCTAAACAATGACTTAGAACGAAAGGTAATAGAGTACATTCCCTATGCGTCAGTAGTTTAGAGTTTATTGTTGCATAGACTTGCACTCAACTAGATATCAATTTTGATATTGGAATGTTAGGTCGATATCAAAGTAATATTGGAAATAAACTACTAAAAAGTTATAAAAAAAGTACTTAGATATTTACAAAACGTAAAGAATTATATGCTCACATGTAGAAAGTCAACTCATTTTGAAGTGATAGGTTACTTATTTTTAGATTATATTTGTTGTATAGATTTAAAGAAATCTTCATTTGGTTATATGACCTTATTAGCTGGAGGAGTAATTTCATGAAAGAGAGGAAAGCAATCTATTATTACTATTTTTACTGTAGAGGCTGAATTTGTAATATGTTTTGAGGCTACGGTTCATGGATTATAGTTACAAAACCTTATATAAGGTCTTTGTATTTTTGACAATATAAATAAACCGTTAAGAATTTGTTGTTATAACTTCGTAATTATTTTCTTCTTTAACAATGACAAGTATTAAATGGGTATAAAATAAGTGAATTTAAAGTTTTTGTATGTGAAAGAAGAAGTGAAAAAATATAAGGTGTCAGTTGAGCATATTGGTACTGATCTAATTATAAGGAATCTATTAATTAAAGGATTGTCGCTTAAAACATTTATTGGCCATGTTAAAAGGATGGGTATAATAAATAAATCCTTGTCATTATAGTGTTATGACATATATATATATATATATATATATACATCTAATTGTTTTACTCGAATTGTGTTAACACTTTTAATTCAATTACAGTTATATTTTTACTCATTTACTTGTTATCCATATTATGTTGTATACAGGTATCGTTTTTGTGCGATAACAATTATAATATTACTTACTTAAAGTTTCATAAGTTGCATTGATTATGTGATATATAGAAGGAATCATGTTGTATAACGTGTGATCGCCATATTCTAATAATCTTAATTCAATTAATGATGATTTATTAGATTCAATATATAGTGTGCACTTAATGTTATGTTGTTGAATCACCAAGTCATAACATAAGTTAAGTGAGAGATTGTTATATTATTTTATAATTCACGTGGCTTATGTAACTTATTTAGTTAATTTCAATTAAATGGACTCTATGTGATGGTAATGGGTTTAAGGAGTTAGAATCAAATTAGGTCTAATGAACCCTTCCCTCCCCCTTTTAAACATAAGAAAGAAATACAATTTTCAATGAACTAAAGACATATAAAAAAAATTCTCAACCATCAAAGAAGCAGAAATGCAAAAGGCAGAGAAGGAAAAAGGATTTAAACCAAATTAAAATAACAACCGAAATCAGTATAGAATAAAATATGTGATTATTGTATTTGGTATTAGTCGATTCATAATTTTTTTTTTACAATATTCACAATATCCTTTTGACAAAGTTGGGTATAGTTTTCTTTAGCTTAAAAAATGCACAAAACCATCCAAATTTTAAATAATTTATTATGGTGTGTGATGTTCAATTTGTAAAACAACAAGTTATATCTAATTTACAAAAAAAAAGAAGACTATTTATTTAAAAAGAAATAAGGATAGAATTTTTTTCCATAAATTAATTAAACTTTCTTCCACCATCTAAAAAGTTGTTTTAAAAATTAAAACATGGATAATAACTTTAACTTTAATTTACGTATTCCATTTTATTGTTTATTTTATTTTAAACAATCAACCGAGATATCACTCTCCAACTCTCCATTGTGTCATTTTATGACATAATTCATCTAAGCAAGCATGCATTTTTGCATCTAAGCATACAAATCTAAGATGTTAGATGTTGGGATGGTGTAAAATCATGTCATTTAATATTGTTGCCACTATTATATGGTATTTGAATTTAATGAATATATTGAAAATTTAGGATGGATGAAAGCAGAAACTAAAAAAAAACTAAATCTACAAAAATAACATAGAAGAAAATAAATGTTTTAGATATTAACATTTAGATAAAAATAAAAAAATTCCAACATTTTCACTATATTCTAATAAGATTATAAAGTTTGTAAAATATTTATTTTAAAATTTAAATTTTGTTAAAATTTTTTAATTTAAACATCATATTGACAAAACCATATCAAAATTTCATTTAAAACTACTTACGTGTCAAAATTTTCATTAATTTTCGTCACATCATCTGATAAGGTAGTAAAAAATCATTAAAATTATTATATAAACAGCTTTGAGAAACTTTGATGTATCATTAAAGTTTCGTATGTCTAAGATTTAAATTAAGCGTTCTATAAATATCAAGGTCTTATTTGAACACATTAATACCTTATAGTCTTTCTTAATTTTTTGTGCAAATATTAATGGTTAAATTGCATTTTTAGCCTAAAATAAAAGTTCTGTGATAATGGTAAATAATGTGTGTGTGTGTATATATATATATAAAGATATATATATTGTAAAATTTTTATTTTGAATAACAGTTTAAATCAACACATAATTATGTAATTATATAAAGAGTTAAAGAGTTAGCCACCTAATTTTTTAAAAATGTAGTTTACTATTTTAACAAAGTTACTTTGTGCTTAGATTCTCTCTTTGCCCCAACTAAATCCCAAATTAAACCTATAGTTTATGGACCGAATAGTATAATGTCGCTTGGGAATAGGGAAAGTAAAGAAAGGAGGCTGTTGTCCTTTTTTGGTTAAACAAAGTTAGGCCAGCTTCAGTACAATGAATCTTAGACTTGTTCTTCCTAGATTGATAAATCAACTTAAGTACAGTTGCCCCTAGCCCTCCATTTATTATTCCATCAAGGAACGTCTCTCCAATTTATATAAAGATTAACTCCTTTGAATGCAATTAAATTATTCATTTCTTTTTTTAGTAAGTTGGAATGTTGTTTTTGGACCGCCCCGACTCTTTTTTTGATATGTACAAAGAAGCTATTATAGTTTACCAACCATTTTGTTTGCTCCTTTTTTATAGAAATCAATTGAAACGAGACAGATGGCACTTTTCAAGTCTCCATTATCTAATTAATGGAAGATAATCCATCTTATCAATCTCATAGGGATGGTTTGGAATTACTAATTGTCAGTTTAAAAATGTAAAACTTCAATCCAAAGTGAATTGAAGTCTTTGGCCGGCACAGTACTCTTGAATACGGCAAGCCAATTACTTGGGATAGAGTAGGACATAATCACACGTTTTGGTACCAAACCTACGCTTTAACAATACAGTGACAGGCGACAACACTCCTAAGACCCTGTTTTCTTGGCTATTCTGATCCTTAAATTGGGGAATATTTGATTTGCTTACTGTTTACGATAATTTTAGGGGTTTAGGGAGTGAGATTGAACCAATTTTTGCAACAAAGTTTAAAAGAAATCGTACTTTTTACATATGTTTTTATCTATTGATTTTTAGTTAAAAAAAGAAAACAAAATTTTACTTTATTTTAAAGAAAGAAAATATAATGATTTTGATGAAAAAAAACGCACATTTTAATATTATTTTGAATGGTTAAACAAAAAAAATATCATATCTTAAATTGATTAATATTTAAATTCTTAACATTTAAGATGTTTTTTTTAAATACAAATAAAATTAAAAAATAAACAATAAGATCATATCATAAATTGAAAAAATATATATTTTAAAAACCTTAGCATTTAAGGTATGATTTTATATGATATTAACAGAATTTGTTTAATTGAAATCATCCTATATAAACTATATAATTAATAAATTGGGTAACTCCACTTTAGATGTATGTATAGACACGCATTCCTTATTTATTTCATCAATTAACATGCTTGCTTTAAATGAAAATTTTGCATTGAAAATGTTCCCTATCTGTTCAATGAGTTTAAATTAATAAAAGTCAACTCAAGCTCTCTATTACCATGACTTTATAGTGTTATCAATTAAAAGCTAACCTTATCATAAATTAAAAATTAATCTTTATAATAAAATCAAGTACAATTAAAGTGAAGGGTTTCATAATATATATGTTACCTATAAACACAAGTTATCACACTAATTTTTTCATTTTTTAGGTATATACTATACAAAATTTTATTTATTTAAAAAGAGAGATTACATTAAAAAGTTGAAGTGTGAGAGATGCCTTAAACAATAATAAGGAAAAGACTTTGGGCTTCATTTGGGAACCCTAATTGGTCCTCCTCTCATATAGAATAGGGCTCCACACATAAATGAAATGAGGGACTCTTAAATAGGGGTTCCCTATTTTTAAAAAATTAGGATAAGATGATTAAGGAGTTCTTTGGTTAGGTTTTAGATTTTTTTATTTCTTAAAATATAAAATAAATAAGAATAATGTATACAAATTAATAAAACATGCAAATATTAAACTAATAAAAAAACTTGCATTGATCTTTGTATATAAAAAAATAAAAATAAAAAGAAAACTTAGAATGCTCAAGCTCTTTTTAAAAATATTTTTTATTTCTGTTTCTTATTTATATTTTTTATATATAGAAACTGAAAAACAATATATAAATAAAATATAAAAATAAAAAATATTTAAAAAATATTTTTTAAAAAATGAATGACCCAAAGTAAACCGACTCCTATATGATAACTGAACTGCAGTTTAAGTAGCAAAATTTAGTCTATATATAGTTGCTTGTATGCACATGTAAATAGCCGTCGAGAGGCATCTTTGCATGAACTGTCGTATTTGCAGTCTCTGACTTCTCTTGTTTTTCCTTTCTGTAGCCATATACATTTCTTTCTTTGAAAATGGAGCAAAAGAGAGTTCAAGCCGTCGCTTCCCTGGCCTTATCCACAGGGTACATCCCCGACGAGTTTATCAGGTCAGAGAAGGAGCAGCCGGCCATTACAACTTTCAACGGACAGGCTCCTGAAATTCCCACCATTGATCTTAGCGACCCTGATCAGTATAAGCTTACTCGTTCCATAGCTGAAGCTTCCAGGGATTGGGGGATATTCCAGGTCGTTAACCATGGAATCCCCGATCATCTAATAGCTCGGTTACAAGCTGTTGGTAAGGCATTCTTTGAACTCCCCCAGGAGGAAAAGGAGCTTTATGCTAAGCCTTCTGATGCTAAAGACATAGAAGGCTATGGAACTAGATTGCAGAAAGATCTTGATGCAAAGAAATCGTGGGTTGATCATCTTTTCCACAGGATTTGGCCACCTTCCTCCATTAACTATCACTTCTGGCCTAAAAATCCTGCTTCCTATAGGTAAACAACAACTTACGTTGTTGGTAAAGGCAAAAGCTTTATTTAACTTCCTAACTTTTTGACTATCATATTAAACTATATATACGAATGAATTATATTTACTTCTGGTATGATATATATAATAAAATGAAAATGCAGGGAGGTTAACGAGGAGTATGCAAAGTACGTGAGAGAAGTAGGAGAAAAGGTGTTGAGATGCTTATCAATGGGGTTAGAGCTTAAAGGTGATGTGATGAAAGAAGCAGCAGGCGGGGAGCAATTGGTTTACATGTTGAAGATCAATTACTACCCTCCATGTCCTCGTCCCGATTTAACGCTTGGTGTTGTTGCTCATACTGACCTTTCAGCTCTGACAATTTTAGTGTCTAATGAGGTCTCTGGTCTGCAAGTTTTCAAGGACGATGTATGGATTGATGTCAATTACATTCCTAATGCTCTTATCATTCACATCGGGGACCAAGTTCAGGTAACATCTCTTCTTTTTCTTTTCTTAGATAAACCCTTCATTTGGTTGAATTTTTTGTTTTCCCTTTTTTATCTTTAAAATTTTTAATGTTTTTTAAATAATTTTTGTATTATTTTTATCTATTTTTATATTTTATTTATTAATTTTTATATGATTTTTTCAGTCTCCGTATTTATAAAATAAAAAATAAAAACATAAACCAAAACTAAACAACTCTTAAGAGTTTGTTTTATCACAATTTTTATTCTTATTTTTCTGATTTTATTTTTAAAAATACGAAACTTGAAAGAAAAAATATATTTTTTGAAAAAATTTTGTTAATTGTATTACGTTTTCTTTCTTTATTTATAAAATTAAAAAATTAAAAAATTTGTATTTTTCACATTTTGAAAATAAATTTTATAAATAATTGATATAATCGATTAATAAATATATATATTTAAATTATATAAGAATATTTTAATATAAAAATTTAAATTTATTTCTTATTAAATTATTACTATTAAATTAGATTTTTTATCAAAAATTTTTATTCTCATTTTTTGTATTACAAAAATTAATTAAATAATTATCATTAATCTTATAATTCGTTAGGAGAGGATATTTAAAACATCTTTTTTTATTCTAATACAGATAAAAGCTTATCTTTTAAAAAATAACTAAATAAATTAAAAATAAAAATCAGAAACTAAAAATTAAAAAAAAAGGTAATATCAAACGAAAGATAAATAAATTCACTCTACTAAAACTAAATAACAAGGGAACAAATGGGCATGATTGATTAGGTTCTTAGCAACGGGAAGTACAAAAGCGTGCTGCATAGAACAACTGTGGCGAAGAACAAAGCGAGGATGTCATGGCCGGTGTTCATAGAGCCTCCGCCTGAACGGGTCGTGGGTCCTCTTCCTCAGCTGCTTGATGAAAACAATCCTCCCAAGTACAAATCCAAAAAGTTCAAGGACTACGCCTACTGTAAACTCAACAAGCTTCCCCAGTAGTAGCAGTTTCTTCTTTGCTTGCTTGTGTATCAATATTAAGTATACCTACAATGGAGATGCTTTAATATATAAATGTTTTAATATATAAATCTGTATTGTGGGAATAAATTAAAAAAATGGAGTGAGATACCCGTTTCATTTCGGGGCATTTGAAATCATCTTTTTTAGTTTTTAATTTTTATTTTTAAAATAAAAACTTAATTGTAGTAAAAAATTAAGAATAAGTTCAGTTGAGTTTGTAATTCCTTTTTTATTTCTGTTTTTTAATACAAAACCTAATAAAAACAACATACAAAAATTAATAAATATAAAAAATAATGTAAAATCTGCATTAATTTCTATATTTTAAAACATAAAAATAAAAATAAGAAATTGAATAAAACGAATTTTAGTTTAGTTGTAATAATTAAATATAAAAATAATTAATTATTTAATATAAAAATCTCTTTTCAAAAATATTTTTAAAACATAAAAATATATAATTTTTTATTTTTTATTTCTGTTTTAATTTTTTTAAATAAAAATAAAAATAAAAATAGAATATAACAAATCAATTTTATTCTTTAGTTTTTGTATTTTTTAAAATAAAAACAGAAAATAAAATTCATAATGAATACCAACATCTTGTTTTTATTTATAATGTAATTAGGATTTTGTTTGACTTATTTAGCTTTAAAATCGCTGACTTAGGCTCCATTGGGCACGAACGTTGTTTGACTGCCTTGTGATAAAAAGACATCAGACCAGACAATACATAATACACAGTGGGTGTCACAAGAAATTTGAAGAATTAAAAAAGGGGCAAAAAAAAAAAAGAAGAAATGGATAGCTTGAGGGCCTGGGCGTTAGGTGGAGCAGGAGTTACAGAGCTTCCATGGAATTTCTTAGAAAGAATAAAGAAGACTCAAGTCTGTTACTACTACCACCACAAGAAGAAAAACAACAGAGGAAGAGGAAGCTTATTATTCACTCCTACTCATCTTCTGAATCGCAATGTCTTGTTGAGTAGCTGTGCGATTGATCATGGCAGTAGTAGAAGTATTAGGGTTTTGGAAGCGAGTGAAATAAGAGAGAAGTGTAGGAAATGGAAGTGGAAGGAGCAATACTCCATCAATTACTTTGTTCATCATCATCTCAATTCTTCACTTCCTCCTCTCCTTCTTATCCATGGGTTCGGCGCCTCCATTCCCCACTGGCGCAGGTAATTTTCCCATTACCATAATCGTTACTTTCTTCTTCTTCTTTGTTCTTCTTGTTTCGGACTGTAAGGATATCGGATAAGAACCCAGAATCAAGAAAGAAATGTGGCCACACATTTAATTGAATTATTAATTGGAAAAAAAAAGAAGAGATAAGAAATTGAGATACGTGTGGGCGCAGGAATATCAACACGTTGGCGCAAGAGTACACTGTTTATGCAATTGACCTCATCGGATTCGGTGCCTCTGACAAGCCTTACGGCTTTTCTTACTCCATGGAAACTTGGGCGCAGGTACTGGCTCTCTTAATTCACCTTTGAAGTCCTTTTAATTCACCCTTCACCGTCTTTGAATGATAACTTTTGACTTACTACTGAAAATCTCTGCAACAGCTAATCATAGATTTCATAAAGCAAGTCATTCAGAGGCCTACTGTTCTTGTTGGGAATTCCGTTGGAAGTCTTGCTTGTGTTATTGCTGCCTCCGGTAATTATTATCAAACATATTTAAAGAACAAAAGGAGGAGCATTTTCTTTTCTATTTTCTACTCCTCTAAGAACAATTTTGTTGCTTGGAAAATTTTAGAATCTTCAAGCGAGGACTTGGTTCGAGGACTGGTGCTGCTGAATTGTGCGGGCGGGATGAACAACAAGGCCATCGTTGATGATTGGAGGATCAGGCTTTTGCTGCCTTTGCTTTGGTTTTTCGATTTTCTACTTAAGTTAAGGCCCATCGCCTCTGCAATTTTCCACCGCGTCAAACAGAGGTAACAATAATAATAAATAACCAATAAACTTGTAGCTCAATGGAGAGATGCGTAAGACATCAAAAAATTTAATTAGAAAAACAATAATAATAAATATCCAACACTTGAGTGTGAGTCCCTATTGCTACGTGTACATACATACAAATATCCATATGGCTGCTGCAGAGATACACTGAGGAGTGTTCTATTGTCGGTCTACGGGAACAAGGATTCTGTCGACGATCAACTTGTCGAGGTAAATTTGTTTTCCCCTCATAATTATATTAACAATCATATTTATTTTTATTTAATTTTTAATTTGTATTCCTTTCTAATTAATATTTATAATAAAATGTATTAAATTCAAATGTTAATTTAATTACAATAATTAAATAAAAATAAATTTAAAATTTAGATGAAAATACTCTTATATACTTTTAAAATATATATTAATTAATATATTATAT
>JAOXYD010000136.1:73805-91557 GCA_028565735.1 Pinacopodium congolense | reverse complement strand
AAAAGTATGTTTATAAAATCTATTTGTTAAATAATTTTTTTTATGATTCTCTATTTATATTTTTATAAATTTATAAATAAAAGTAAAGCAAACATGTTTTTATTATTAGTTTTTATGTAAAAAATTAGATAATAAGAAACCAAAAATTAGAAACAATTAGCAAATAACCTTTTAATTTGAACCTTGTTCTCGGACTGTTTGGCTTTATCATTTATTAATTAATTAACTTTAAAAATAATCTTTAATTTTTTTATTTTAGTTTCTTATTTTTTGATTTGTGTTAAAAAATAAAAATTTATGAACAAAAAGTATTATTTAAACTCTAATATTTTTACTAATATTCGAATTAGACCATAACACTTTAAAATGTTCAAATTAAACCCTAACATATTATAAGTGTTCAAAAAGAATCATAACATTTTTAAAAAGTTCAAAATTAAAAATCATAATTATTTTCGAACATTTTAAAAGTATTTGTGAAATGTTAAAATTATTTTTAAACTTAATATAGTATAAATCTTTAAAAAGAATCGTAACCTTTTAAAAACGTTACTTTTGTAACGGTTATAATTATTTTTGAACGTTTATAAAATATTTTTGAAATATTAGAGTTCTTCTTAAATTTTTATGAAATGTTAAAATTTTTTTAAAAGTTTTGAAATGTTAGTGTCTAATGTGAATATTATGTAAAATTAACCTTTCTGTCAAATTTGTTTTATTGTAATTTATTAAAAAATTTTAAAATAAAATTTGATAGATTGATATTCATAACTAAAAAAAATTGTATGAAAAATATATAATATATAATAAAAAATAAAATATCTGTTGTATTTTATGTTATTTAAGACTTGGAGTGCCTTTTCCCCCAAGAAACTCTATCACGACTACGACCACCGTTGATGTGATTGATAAACCAAACGAAACCAGACCAATCTAATCTACGTCAGTGGGAGTACAAAACAAAAGCCGGCGCAGGATTTGGGCATTAAAAGATGGCACACAGACCCGATACGTGCCTTAAATCTAGCCAATATGTCAAATGAGCGGTAACTATTTTATTCAAGTTTATACTCAGAGTAAGACAAAAAACAAAATCTCATACGTACGTATAATTTATTTGACACACAAAAACAAAAAAAACACAAGAGAAGGAATGGCTGATGATTTGGTCTGCTTTACATGTTCCCCGTTATTCAAAGATGAGGAAACACCATTACCACTCCACTTGAAGAAGCTTTTGGCTTTAGTTTTGTTTTATTAATGTTAGAAGTTTCCAACTTTGGCGGGAACAGAGAGCAGATGACAGCTTCTCTTTTTCTTTGCGACCAAAATAATGCTTCTATTGAGTGTCCTCAATTTCTTCAACCTTCTTCTCCCGATTCCAGTTTCCGCCAGCTCGATGATGTCTTCTTGCAGGTTCAGTTCACACATCCCCTTTTCTAAATTTCCTTTTTTTAAAATTTTTTTTCAATAAAATATCTGTGGAAGCTTTTCCTGCTGCATCAATGTCGTGTTTTCACTCTGTTTTTCTGTCTTTTCACTAACTCATGTAAAATAGTAGAAATCCTATAACGTATTATCATATTTCGAATTCTTCAAATATTGTTTCTTCTAAAAAAATTTATATTGTCTGAACAGACTCAAACAAGGATCTGGCTTGGACAAGTCCTTCACTCAACATTGGATGACCAGCTCTCAATCTCAGATTTACTCGCTGATGGAGAACTACTGTACGTTACTCTTTGCCCATTAACCCCTTTTTGGCGGATGCATGGATTTTGATGGACAATGACCAATGAGTGTTTATTAGACAATTTGTTCTTTATTTCTATGGTCCTTCCTATCTATTAATGTTCCATAATTTTTACGCTAACAATTGTCCACATTCATAATTCCAGATTACTTTTCTTTTTCCTTCTATGGTGAGAAAGCTTATGAGGACTTCAATTAAATGCATTAACTTGTTCTAAATGCCTTCACATTTGTGTTTCTTTTCTTGTGATGTTGTAGGTTTGAAGTTTCAAGAGAAATATGGAAAATGCTCTTGAGAAAGGGCATAGAGCCAAGATATATGGAGGTGTATAAATATGAACCCTTTGCTTCTAGAAGATGTAGTGGAAAGTACACGCCTTATTCTAATGTTGATTCATTTTTGAAGGTAAACTTACACTATCTGTTGAACAGGGCATTCTACTATTTCTCTTAAAATTGCATAAGTGAAGCTTAGAACCACATTGATCAATTTTATATGTTGCTCCTCTAATCATCGTCTTTTGTGCACTTTCTTGTTCCTTGACTTAGTACCTAATCCCAGAATTGTGGAGATAACTAGATGCCATTGGCAAGATTTTGGAATTACCTAAAACGATAAGAAACTGAGCACTGTGAATTGCTGTGTAATAAAGTATTTTGTTAGCCTCTACTGAAACTTTTGTATAGGAAAAGAATGCTGTCTCCCTATTTGGTGATGTATTAGAATTATGGATGTGGTGTGTGCAGTTGTGTGATTGCTTTCCCTTGCACTCTAGAATTGTTTGGCAGCACTCTAAACTTTTCACTTTTACATTTAAAGATATGCAAATTCCTAGGACTGGATGGCATAGATCTTTTCTCACCTTCAGATGTTGTCGAGAGAAGAAATATCAGAAAGGTTTGCATGTGTATACGTTCACTCTCAAAGAAAGCAAGGTCGAGGGAGTTAAATGTAAGGCACCATTCTCTTCTCCTTTTTTGATGATCCTTCTGCTTTAGCTTCTGCTAATTTCTTGCAAAGTTGGTTCCGTCGTTGCCGTTCCCTAGCTGCTAGCAAACTGATTGCGGACAGTTATTGCTTTAGGTGCCAGATTTTGATATTGTGTCCTATACCATAACTATGCCAAAGGATATGGTTGGAGGTATTCGAAGAAGCTGGGAACTTTCAGGTTGCAGTTCCTCTAGTTCTGGTTGTCACATTCTGGACCATGAATCAACTCAAAAACCAATAGAGGTGCCACATTCTTTCTCCCTGCGACCTTCCCTTATGTTTCTTTCACACTTTGTTAAATTTAGTGAGGAAAATGTGGTGCATACGGACCAGTATATACTGTAACAAAACTAAGGATTCTATTCTCTGGGGTATGATATATTTATCTGTAGATCAGCTGTCTACTTTCTAATAATACGTTGTTTCATTCCAGAAATATTCAATGATGACTGCCGAAAGAAACTTCCTCTTGCACTTCAAGGAGTCTGATGAAACAGAAAGCAATTGTACTCCACAATCTAATCTTTCAACTGTTAGCTCTTTTTATAGTAATCTATCTGAAATGAACTCTGGTTTAGAAAAGTCTTTGGAGGAACCTTTGACTACCAAAAATAGTTCTTCGAATTTCAAGTATTCTCTTACTCAATTAGATTTTCTGAACCAACAAAAGGATCAACATGTCAATTATCAACAGAAGGAAGTGTCTTTGAATAAACCAATGGGGTCAGTTTACTGGCAGCACTTGGAGTATGGTTATCAGCCAGATGCTATATTATCTCCATCTTCTGTTGATTCAAATACCCAGTTGTATGATGGTGTTCACTGTGAAAGTGAAGGAAGAAATATGCTTGAAACTTATTCATCAAACCTAGTACCGGTTGATCATGACCTTGAAGATTGTGCTTCAGTTGTAGAAGATTCCGTGGACGTTAGCTGCTCAAAGCTAAGTAAACGAAGTCATAGTTACGACCAGTCGCCATGGTCAGGTACGATTTGTGTTGAAACTTATACTGGTGAAAGTATCACAATTGATGGTAAAAACAGTGCAGAAAGTCATTATCTTGGATCAAAAGTTATCAGAATGATTGCTGAGAATGAATTTGCAAGAACAACTGATGTGGATAACGAGGAGATATCTTCTGTTTCCAGTGTGAGCTCTGTGTCTGGAGATGTGCTGAACTTTGATATTGCTGATCATTCAGATGCAAATGATGATCGTGGAGTTCTTTACATTCCAGAATCACCACGTAATAGAGGGTGTTCTTCAAGCAAGAAATCTGTAGAGGGTTCTGAACCTCATGACATGCTGGAGTTTGAAGTGCCAGGGTATGAATTAATGACTGGTAATAAAGAAGCATCCGGTTTTGAGATACAGCCTACAAACGATGGCTTCTCTTCCAAACATATCTTATACAGTCCAGATGCAGAACATACTGCTGGATATTCAGATAAGGTGCATTCACATGGCAAGGACATTAGTATGGGAGATTGGGAACGAGAAGGGTCATTTGCCAACCAGTCTTGCTATTCATCCGAGTCCCATAAATGGGATCAGAAAGGCAAGTCTAAGCTTGACATAGTTCTAACTGAAAGTATTGATCAGGAAGCTTCATCTCCACATGTTTTACATATAGATTCATGCAAGGAAATTCTTCATTTTTGTCAATATAAGAAAGGTACTCGAGATACCATGTGGCTTGAGGACATGAAGCCTGTTAACAGTGATGAGAACAAGGTAGTTCGCAATGCTGACATGGATGACAAGGGTCCAAATTCTGATTCTGTGGAACAGCCAAAGAAACATCTTGAAGCTTTCCCTGAGACCAACATTGATGAAAAAATGAACATTGGTTCATCTTGCCCCGGTTATGCTACTGATCATGGTCATCAGACTGTTGTTGACAGTAGCCATGGCTACATTGTATCAGTGCCAGGGATCATCGACGACAAGCACAGTGCTTTTGTTTCTTGCATCCTAGGTGAAGCAACACTGGAAAAGCATGCCTGCTTGACAAGTATGTATTCACAAAGGGTAATAGTATGTGATCAAATCTTAATAGGTGAGGAGCAGCATCCATATCACTTGGCAGAACATAGATATCAGGTGCAGAAGAAAAATATCACTATCTTAATGCAATTTTTTGGTCACATTTTATTAATTCTGGTCCCAACTATGTGTGACATGAATGAATAATCTTTCTGGATAGGATGGTTGGAAAGATGAAACGATAGCACTGGAATATACAGATGGAGCCAAGGAAGGAATATCAGAGTGCAAGTCGCAGATGAATCTCCTTATGTCAGTTGCAAAGGGAACTGCAGCTCTAGGCTTGATGTTACTTTTAGCTCACTTCAGGTTGGTTTTGGTTATTGTACCAGTTTTGGATTTTTAATGTAAATGAGATGATGATATAGAGTTTTTTCTTATTCCAGAGGAAATGGTGGAAGAAGAAGAAGAAGAAGAAGCCAGCAGGAGGCTAAACGGGAATGGAAAGGAAAGAGTAGGAGGTCAACTTCAGCAGAAGTGTCAAAGGGATACAAGGTGTATCCATCTGAAAAGCTCAAACTAAAAGCGTAGACAACTCATTTGATAACTCATGAAGCTATGTGTGTATATGTATATGTATATGTATATATATATACATCTATAATGTGTCTCCTGAATAATGACTGACAGTTGTATTTGTATAATCAAATTTTGTTTTTTTTTTCCCTTTTTCATCATAATTACATGTATATGGGAAGAGTAAGTTAATGTTACATCTTTAATTTCTCATTCTTAGTCTGTTTCCCTTTATTTTATGATAAAGTTGGGATAATTATAAAAATATTGAAAAAAAGAATGGCTTTAAAAGCTGTGCCTTTGTCAACATTATTATAATTCTAATCATGCAATTGAGTGTGTTATTGTAGTGGTAACTTCTTTTTTCTTTTTTTTATTTGGTGGAAAGAAAAATTGATATCATTATAAGAAGATAAAAAGATATAATAATTTCTTCAAATTAAACATGTAGTATAACTTAATATTTCAAGATTTTAATTAAAAATCTTGCATAAATTAGGATTAATAAGCTCTTTTTTTTAATGTAACAAATCTTTACATATTGTTAAAAATAAAATCATAACTATAACTCAATTTGAATAATTGTGATAGATCACTAAAGACATATTTTCGTGACTAAGTTAAAGGTAAATTTTTTGGAGTAGTGAGTTATAAATTGTTATTATTGTACTGTTATTATCTTACAGATTTTTAAAAGTAATAAATTATAAATTGTTATTTTTTATTATCTATAAATGGGTCTTTAGAAGTCAGTTTATAAATAGGCATTGGATAATTATCATTAGGTGTGCATCTTTCTATTTTCAATGTATTCTTGGAGTTTAGGCATTTTAAATTGTCTTTTCTACTAGTGCGATAGTCTGTGAGATTATCCAGCACTTCTTATATCAGTTTATTTGCATTCAATAAAATTTTGCATTCCTTATTTTCTCTTGGTTTTATCATTTTTTATATTAGAAACCTACGATTTTACGATGGTTGTTGGTACCTGTAGTTCTTTTTCTGTGCCACCACCACCTACAAATCCAAACACATCTCCATCTGATACTAATCAGTCTCCAGAAGTAGTACAACAATTCAACACCCTTTTTCAATAATTGGCATCGTTGATAGCACAATTACTGGATAATCGAATTGAAGAGATAGCACAACAAAAGTTTCAAAATGGTCGATAGACCTTTAATTGAGAATGCAGTCGACCTTCGAAGAAAAAGAATGTCATTATTGAAGAGGAGGAAGCATACGCTGAATGAGGAAATCATTACCTTTGAAGAATTCTTGTAAAGATGGATTTTCTTATATTTGAGAATGGAGATTCGTAGGGATGGATTTTGAAAGTAGAAAAATATTTTTGACATTATCAAATCTCGGAAGTCCAGAATGTTGATGTAGCATCCATGTATTTGGAAAGGGAAGCCTTGGGTGTATTTTCATGGATCAACAGTGAACAGATCATATATGATGAGACGAATTGGTCAGAATACTACATGAGCATTTTGTTCAAATTGAGTTTGCAAATCCTGATGAGCACCTTTATCTAATCCAGCAAACAGGTACTATTTAAGAATGGGAGTTTTTCTAAATGGTTTCAAATAAGAACTTCGAGCTAATGTGTGTATTTAAAAACCCAAAAATGTATACAGAGCTATGATCCTAGCCCTTGAATATGAAACAAAACTCGTAATAACAAAAGGTGTTTGCAGAAGTCAAACGGGGGGTTTTGGGTATTCTTTAGCAATTCAAAGTAATTCTTACTTTTTACATTATATAAATACCTTTTCTTTTGCTATTAGGAAGCCAAAAGTGGGTGAAAAAGTGGCTAACTTTATTTCACAACAACTTATAAAGGAGCAACAAATCCCGATGGATAAAGGCTTGCAGTTTTGTTGTAATGAGAAATTCGGACTTGGCTATTGATGCAAGCAATCGATTTTGGCAGTTATGGAAGCTGAAGAGGGAGAGACAGACTTCCTTGAAGAAACTTTGGAAGCAAAGGAAGAAGACGTGGTGGTTGAAATGGCGGAAACTTTTATGCATACGATTTTAGGAAAAACTTTATGTACTACCATGAAAATCAGGGGAAAAATTAAAGGAAGTGACGTCCTTATCTTGATTAACAGTGGTGCAATCCACAACTTCATATCGGATAAGGTACTCACTAACCTTCACCTTCTATTAATTCAAGTTCCTTCTTTTAAGGTGTAGATAGGCAATGGTGATACAATCAATTGTAAAACACTATGTAAAGGAGTTGAGATCCAGCTTCAAGATCTCTCACCCAAGATTTTTATGCCTTTTTTATTGGTGGAGTCAATGTGATATTGGGAATTATATGGCTTGCTTCTCTTAACATTGTCCAAGCCAATTAAAGTAAGATGTTCAAGATGTTTAATTACAAGGGAAAGAAGTATAAATTGTAAGGAGAAGTGAAGGCAAGAGGCGACGGAGTAACCTTAAAATCTATGCAAAAACTTATCCATAGCAAGAAATAAGGAGTATTATGTCAAATTGTTAAAAAACCTGAAACTCCAATAAACCTCTGACCATCATTCTGGACATCCAAAACATACTTAATGATTTTCGTATTATCTTCCAAACACTTCATGAAGTCCTACTCGATCAAAATTAATCCCACGCCTTAAATATACTACTTGATGCCAAACTGCCTAATATTAGACCTTATAGATATCCTTTTTACTAGAAAAATGAGATGGAATATCTGGATACTAAATTACTTGATGAAGGATTAATATATCCAAGTTTCAGCTCATTTGCTAGCCCAATTTTACTAGTAAGAAAGAAAGATGGGAGATGGAGATTTTGAGTGGACTACAGTAGTTTGAATAAGATTATCATTGCTGATAAATATCTCATTTCAAATATTGATGAGTTGATAGATGAGTTGCATGGAGCCTCTTTTTTCTCCAAAATTGACCTTCGCTTTGATTATCACCAAACACAGATAACACCTAAAGATGTCCATAAAATAGCATTCCGAACACATTCTGGTCACTATGAGTTTTTAATCATGCCTTTTGACTTGACCAATGCTCCATCTACATTCTAGTCCGTAATGAATAATTTATTTCACCCTCATTTTTGAAGATTTATTTTGATTTTCTTTTATGATATTTTAATGTACAGTCTTAACCTTGATTAGCATAAAGAACACTTAAGAATTACCTTCACTATCCTCTAAGAAAACTGTTTTTTCGCTAATAGAAAGAAGTGTTCCTTCACTCAACGAAAAATGGGATTTCTCAGTCATGCCATTTCTAATCAAGGAGTCGAGGTAGATCCAGACAAGATCAAAGCAATTGTCTACTGGCAACAATTCCAAAATGTCAAGCAATTGAAATGATTCTTAGGACTTACTATCGATTTGTCCAAGGTTACACTTTCTCTAAACTCAAACAATTATTCACATCTATATCTATTTTAAAACTTCCTAATTTTGCCCAATCATTTACGATTAAATGTGACACCTCATTATAAGGGGTACGAGCTATTTGATCATAAAAGGTCACCTGATTGCTTTTTACAGTAAGAGATTTTCTTTCTCAAACAGATTTAAATTTGTATATGATAAGGAGTTACTTACACTAGTGCTTTCTTTACAAAAATGGAAGCATTATCTTCTAGGGAGGCATTTCTTTGTAAAGACTAGTCATTGCAATTTGAAGTTTTTATTAGAGTAGAAGATTGCTACTAGTGAACAACAATGAATTTTGATCAAACTTCCGTCCTTTGATTTTACCATCATATACTAAGCTGGGAAGGAGAATATTATGGCAGACTCTCTATTTCGTTGACCTTACTTTTTGTAGTTATCAATTCTTTTTTAAATAGAATTTGATAAGCTTCCAACGTTCCTACAACATGACCCTATGACTACAAATATTCTAGAGTAATTATAGATAGATCCCGCATCTATTCTTGATTATTCTAACTATAGTAGGTTCAAGAAAATCTTGTTATCCCAGCTGACTTGTCTTTAAGGGAGAAGCTTATGACTGAAGCACATGATACCCCTTCTGGTGGACATGAAAGATTTCTCAAAACAATCAAGAGACTTTTTGCTGGAGTGTTTTGGCCACATATGTGGAACGATGTCAAACAATATGTCCAAAATTATTTTATATGTCAATGAAACAAGTATAAGATACTATATCTAGTTGATTTGCTCCAACCATTGCTGATCTCGAAGAGGGTATAGGAAGACATTTCGATGGATTTCATTACTGGATTACCCAAATCCAGTGGATATGATACTATCTTGATTGTGGTGGATTGATTATCTAAATATGCCCATTTTGTGGCACTCAATCACCCATATTTTGTAAAAATATTTGCTGATGTGTTTCCAGGGAAATTGTTCGGTTACATAGCGTTCCAAGAAACATACTATCAGATAGT
Source organism: Pinacopodium congolense (assembly GCA_028565735.1). Taxonomy (NCBI): domain Eukaryota; kingdom Viridiplantae; phylum Streptophyta; class Magnoliopsida; order Malpighiales; family Erythroxylaceae; genus Pinacopodium; species Pinacopodium congolense. Next base: position 81,835 of record JAOXYD010000136.1, on the reverse strand, counting down.
GATAAGTTGTTCACTAGTTCCTTTTGGACAAAAATTTTCAAGCTTAATCATACAAAGTTGAGGATGGGGACAACTTATCACCCACAATCAAATAGACAAACTGAAGTTGTGAATCGATGCTTGGAGGCTTATATCAAATGCTATACAAGTGAGAAACTAAAGATTTTGAGTTGTTTCTTGCACTAGGAAATTTTTTTGTTTAATACTAATTTTCATACAGCAACAAACACTATTCCTTTACATGTCTTGTATGGTCGTGACCCTTCCACCTTACAAGTTTATTGTTGCGGAGATACTTACATTGTAGAATTAGAAGAACAACTTGTCGAAAGAGAGGCTATATTACATGTTTTAAAGGAAAATTTACTCAAAGCTCAAAGTTGGACGAAGGCCTATGCAAATAAGGATCGTAGAGAAAAATCATTTGAAGTTAATGACATTGTCTTCTTATAAGTCGAACCTTATAGGCAACATTCTTTAGATAGACGTTTGAATAAGAAGCTCTTGCCTTGATTTTTAGGTCCTTATAAGATTTTCAAACGTGGGGGTCTAGTGGCGTATGAATTAGAGCTATCTACTAATGTTAAGATGCATAATGTTTTCCATGTTTTGCTTCTTAAAGAAGCTAGAGGACAACTCCCCACCAACCCACTTGCCTCATTACTCTTGAATTCCAATTAGGAGTTAGATATGGAACCTCAACAAGTATTGGCTTGTCATTGGATTAAACATGGTATTGATTCAGATATGGAATTGCTCATCTTATGATAGAACCGTCCTTTTGAAGATGCTAGTTGTGAGTCATAGGATCTATTATAGTAACGATATCCATATTTTCACTTTGAAGACAAGGCGATTTTCCAAAGGAAGGGAACTAATCGACCACTAAAAATATATTTTTACAAGAAGACTAAGTTAAAGACAGATTTTATGAGCAGTGAATTATAGATTGTTATTATCGTATTATTATTATCTTCCAGATTTTTAGGAGTAGTGGATTATGAATTGTTATTTATTGTTATCTACAAATTGGTTTATAAGTCGGTCTATAAATAGGCACTAGATAATTGTTATTAGATGTGCAACTTTCTATTTTCAGTGTATTCTTAGAGTTTAGGCCGTTCGAATTATCTTTTCTATTGGTCCAGTATTTTTTGTATCAATTTATTTGCATACAATAAAATTTTGCATTCCTTATTTTCTCCTAGTTCTACCAAATTGTTATATGTAAAAAAATAAAATCATAATTGTATCTAAATTTGAATAATTGTTATATATAAAAATATTGATGTAATTTCATATGGATTAAAAATTATTTAAGTAATTTATTATTATATCATTTTAAAGTTAAGTATTTTTATTTTTATTTTTATAGATGGTGATGTGATGACACGTGTTAATTTGGAGCTAAAATGCTACCAACTACATGTGTACATACAGATAAATTACATGCCTTTCCTTCTGATCGATGGTTGCTTCGAGAATTGGTCGGAAACGTAACCGTTGAACTCCGTGAAACAAGATAGATCACTGGAATTGAATTGAATTGAAAGATGTGGAAGTATGGTGGAAGCAGAAGTTGGAAGATTATGTGGAAGTATAGTGGGAGTTGGAGTCGCGGATTTAGTAGTGATGGAGGAGGAGGAGGAGTAGCAGCTCTATGGGGAAATGGAGATTATGGAAGGTTGGGAATGGCGGATACCTTGAATTCCCAGTGGACCCCGCATCTTCTCCCTTCTTCTTCCTTCCGTCATCTTCCTCTCACCTCCATTTCCTGCGGCGGAGCTCACACTCTTTTCTTAACAAGTTAGCTCTCCTCTCTCTCTCTCTCTCTCTATCGCACTTCATTGGTTTCTTTTGTACTCATCAATGTCAATCAGAAAGCTTTTCTTTTTCTTCTCTTACGCACAGATACTGGTCGTGTTTACGCTACTGGCCTCAACGATTTTGGACAGCTCGGCATGTCCCCCCATATTCCTTATAGCATGGTACTACCTTCAATTCCATTTCTTTTAACCTGCTTACTCTTTCATAGGTCTTTATCCGTTTTCATGCTTGTGTTTGTCCATATATGAGAATAACGTCAGTGGCAATTTGTGTTCCCCCTTTTTTTTGTGGAAATTACAATTTGTGTTTCTTTGCTATCATTAGAAACTAATTATTCTTGCTTGAGAATTTCTGCTGACCTTTGTTGTGCTTGATTTTTAATTTGTCAATTCCACTATGCCAATGGGCCAGTTTGTTCACTTGCATTGTCCTTACAGGAACCACGTGAAGTTTCTGGACTTCAGAAGGAAGTCGTCAGAATTTCAACTGGTTATCACCACTCTTGTGCTATTACAGGTTTGCAGTTGATCACACATTTCTTCTTAAGCTTCATGAATGATATTATGTCCAGGTTTAGTCCATAGTCTACCAAGTAAAGCCAAACAGAGACATGCAGTGAAATGAGTAACTTAGGCACCGTTACTAGATTGATTTATGTCAAAAATGGCTAACTTTAAAACTAATTCTCTCTTTGTTAGCGAAGAACTAGTATTCATCCCAACTATGAGGAAGTAAGCAAGTGGAGGTTGGTCGTCCTGATATTTGATTCTTCCGATATTAGTGCAACCCCATGATGTAGTACTTTCTCCTGTTAAAGTTGTCATGTTATTTCCTTAAAAATTAAAGCACATGCTTATTCCCTAATTTTTTGTTCAATATTTGTGGCTTTTCCTGCAGTGGATGGGGAGCTGTACATGTGGGGAAGGAACTCAAATGGACAGTTAGGTCTTGGAAAAAGTAATAATTGGAGCTTTATATGTACCATTATTGTGGTTGCTAGATTCCGAGTTTATTCAATTCTTTTTAGCTTCAGCAATAACAGTTCTTATTGCTAAGAACTTGAAGATAGTTGGTCCTTATTTTTGTCAACTGATTTTCAGAAGCAAAAAGGGCAATTCACGTGCCAACTAAAGTAGAATGCTTGGATGGCATTGCTGTTGAAAAGGTTGCTTTGGCTTCAGAGCATTCACTTGCTGTCACTGGTAACCTCCGCTGATATATTCTGTTCTCTGTTTGGCATTCACCAGTGACCGAGCAAGATGAAGAAATAGTGTGGCACAACTTTTTGATTTTTTATTGATCCTATCTTTTACTAGGTGAGGGTGAAGCCTTAAGTTGGGGGAGTGGCAGCTTTGAGCAACTTGGTCATGGTCACGAAGCAAGCTTTTGGGGATTGTTCAGAAGCACCAGGTTTGTTGGATGGTTTCTTCATGTTTAACAATTTGAACTTCTTTTTTCTGTTGCACATTAATGTCTTCTACCGAGGAAGGAGGGAAGTGGAGGTAGGAGTTGGGGTTGTGTAATAAATGCCGAAACAAAGGGTGGGGGATTGTGTAATGAATGCTGAAACAATCTTTTGATAAAAGGGACAAACTCAAAGGTATGGATTATGGTGCCTGCAAGGTACTGATTGCACAATTTGAGAATTGAGAATGTAGTTATCAACTGCCACCAGCAAGAAAAAGCATTGTAGGCATCTAAGTGCCAAGGAATTCTTGGCATAAAAAGGTTTACAATGTAGCCAGTCATCACTTTGCATACTTTCTATTTACTTGCTCATAAGTGAATATTACTTCTCCAGGGAATATACACCAAGGCGTATAAAGCAACTCGAGGGAGTTAAGGTACTTTTTTTTAATGATATTTTCTAAACTCTCACACAATTGGAGTTCTATTTAATAAAACTATCATTTTCCCATTGACTTCTATATGCCAATGGTTGCTTAGGTCAAAAATGTTGCTGCAGGGATGCTTCATTCTGTATTCATTGATGGTATCCTGTCAGCTCTATTGTGATTAATAATATCCTTATGCCACTCCTTGCTGTTTCTAAATTTTTTCCTTTGCAGAAAATGGGTCTGTTTTTGTGTTTGGTAAAGGATTGGTAAACACCACGATTCTTTTTCAGAACTTTTCTCTTAAAATAAAATTTCAAGCTGTCTACTTCATTGGTGTTGCCTAATTTTTTTACAAAAATTATATAGGGTTTTGGAGAGCACAGTAGTATGACAACACCATCAATAATAAGAAAATTGCCATCTTCTAAAGAAGTTTCATGTGGCGGCTACCATACATGTGTTATCACAAGTAAGTCCTTTTTGAATTTCAACTGAAATACATGGTTACACATTACATTACTTTCCTGTTTTTGAAGAGATGCATGGGCATAAATATACATGTCTCTAGATTGAATATTTCTGTTATGGCATATCACACATCTGAGGTTAAAATAGGTATATTGAGAAGCTGATGGAGCTTGTGAAGCTTCCTGTATGGATGATATATTGTTATGTCCTTGTGGATTTTATTTTAGCAGTAAAGATGTTGCTTCAATATAAGCTTAACAGTTTATGTGTTGCCGTTCTTTTTTGTTTCTTTTTTATTAATTCTGCATAGGTGGTGGTGAGCTATACACCTGGGGATCAAATGAAAATGGTTGCCTTGGCACTGGGTATCTTCATAAAACTTTGTCTAGTCTGGAACTTCTTAATAATCTTAATTTTGGGCTTGAAGATGACTAGTACTTTTGTTGGCTAATGTATTTAACAGTTCCATTGATGCACTTCATTTTCCAGAAAGAGTTCAAGGTCCTTTTGTAGGGTCCCCTGTTGACAAGGTTCGTATACACTGCTATTGTAGGATAAATACCTAATAGATTTTATCAATAGAACCCCACACCTAGGTTCTCAAGTAAAATGCTAGCTTTTTTCTGATCCATTTGTTGGGGCTGATCTGATTTTGCCCAAAAGTTCTTTGTTTGAAATTCTCCAAATATTTTGTAAATTCATGAAGAAGAAGTTTTGATCATAAAACACTATAATCTGATGGGAAGTGAATTTTTGTCCTTTATCTGTTGTATTGCTTATGCAGATATCTTGCGGTTGGAAGCATACGGCGGCGATTTCTGGTAATAATTTATTCTAATACAATACTCCATGTGTATATGCAGTTCATTTGTTTCCACATAAAAACCGAACTAATTGCAGATTTTTGTACTTTGTGTGAAATTTTCCTTTGGTCTAATATTTTCATTTGTGGTGTCCTAAAATATCAAGAAAGACTTTGCTAATGCCTGATGTTTTAAGACTTCCAACGGACTTTTGAGTGCCTGCTTATCAATTTTGGTTAGCCTGCAGCAAGAATTATCTTAACTAGTTCTTGCCTTAGTGTAGAAGGACAGAAAGACTATGAGAATAGCAGCAGAAATCATTATTTGCATATAATGCTAAATCAATTAGTTTTCATGTGTTTCTGGAATATAGGGGGTAATATCTTCACCTGGGGTTGGGGAGGATCTCATGGAACATTTTCTGTAGATGGGCATTCTTCTGGCGGCCAATTGGTTTGCTTTTGCCTCTCTTGAATGCTTGAACGTTACTTTCTATGATAAATTCAGTATATCTCTCTTATCTTTCTGGATCTCCATCACTAGTGAAATTCTCCCATATCATTGAAGGATCACATAAAAAGACTAAATAACATATCCACATTTTAGCCTTCTGTTTTCCTTGAATGTAATATTTGGTTCTGCATACAGGGTCATGGAAGTGATGTTGACTACATAAAACCTACCTTGGTTGTTTTAAAAAATAAGGTAAAAGCATCGGAAATATCATGCGGGTTCAATCACACCGGAGCCATACTCGAATATACTGAGTGAAGTACAAGTGATGGTTTTGGTGGAATATTACGTATATCATCATTTTTTACCATTGGTTATACATTCTTTCATGCTTATACATATACGGCACCAGTCATCTACTTAGTAACCTTCATATGCCCAAGTTGACTTCAAATGGTGCATTTTAATGCAGCAGTTGTAATGCACCATTTGTGTATGCCTGTAAAGTCCATCAGCTTGATGCTCATATGTATGCTATATATAAACGATTAACAGTGTGCATTATACAAGACCAAAACAGTTTCTAAGTTGTATTTATTGTAGTTATAGAGGAAACCTTGGGAACTACTTAGCAATTTGGAAAAGAAATTGTTGTAATAATGGAATATGTCGACGTGTTTGGTTCTGTATGATTGGAGGGTTTGCCTTTGGTTGTTTAGAGATAGCTGCCAAATTAGTAGCTCTTTGTATTTAAACCGGAAAAGTTCACAAATTAATCGATGATGAGGAAAGAACCATACACATTGTAAACAATGTTAAGCAATTGTAAGCAATTGATCGATACACAGCACATTTCAAATCAGAAATAACGAAAAAAAGCCACCAATTTCTCTCGTTTAAAAAGAGTAACTGGCCTCTCCTTTTTCTCGCCAACTCCTCTATCCTCATTTCGAAGCCACACATTAGTGCAACTGTTTTTTGGAATGGATATTCATTTCTCGCATAAAATATGTCCCGAAGTTAGGATTAGACGACTGATGATGCAACAAGGCAAACCAATATAATGGTATAACATTACCTCGGAACATAATCGTAATTCAAAATCAAGTGGCACATAACTAAGCTCAAGAATCAACTTTCAATATCTACAAAAACTTTGCATATTGATAACTTTTCATTGCTAGTATCTCTACCAATAGTAGTAAGCAATTTTCTAAATGTAGGAGCATCCTTAATGAAGACAGACCTCTCTGCTCCTATCTTTACAGTGCAACTAGAATTAGTCCTCAACAGCACGTATGCATAATTTCATAATCTGCCAAAGTTTGCCTTCATGTCTCCTACATCTTCTCCGCAACCAGTTCGCTTCATTCTATACAACATCAACTTATAAACATCTGCGATACATTGTTTTACTGTGATTGTAGGAATGTCCTTCAATCACTATAATGTAACTCTAAGGAAAAGAACCAAAACAGAATGGAAAAAGCAGATTTTTTCCTTGGTTTGTGTTTTTGAAAACAAAAACAACAAAATATATATATATATATATATAACGAAATAGATACCAAACACCCTCTTAAGATGCAATAGCAAAGTAATCTACATCTCAAAGATATCCTCTAAAATTGGTTAAGAATTATAGAACTTCTATAAGGGTTAGTTATGTTACTGTTTAATGGCTATGAAATTTCAATGCAAGCTTACATAAGCATATGGAATTTTGGCTCATTGTTCATTTTATATATGGTTAGAGTTACATTATAGTGTATAAAAATAAGAGAATTAAAAAGAAGTCATTGGAATGTATGGCAGTGATTGAGGGGCATTCCTACAACTTTCCTATAATTGAAAGTAACTCAAGGAAATTATACTCTAAGGTATAATGCGAATCATAGCCCTTTGAAATGGAGATGGAACGACCTTAAGTCTAAAAGGTATAACAGTCCACTTATGTATATTGTTTTACTGTGACACATATCTAGGCCTCTTTCACAACTTTCAATTTAAACCCCAAATGCCCATATAGGTTTGATAAATATAAATATCTCCTTAGGTCTATCTTCTCAAAACCCTAGACACTTCTCTAGGTATACCAATTAGTTTTGAATACCTAATCTCTTTTTTGCAATTATTAGTTTAAACCCTAATAGGTTTGTAGATATGCAAATACCCCTTATTTCAATTATCAATCTAAACCTTAAATGCCTCCCAAGATTCATAGTTAAATATCTAGACAACTCTTAGTCTCCTTTTACAATTTTCAACTTAAACCAAAGAATCTCATTAGGTTCATAATTAAATACTTAGATACCTATCTAGGTCTCTTATCTAATGTTAGAACAAAACTCTAGACACTTTTTTAAGTATCAAATTTTAATTTTAGATAACTAGACACCTTTTTAGGTCTCTTTTCACAATTTTTAATTTAAACCCTAAATGTCTCTTCGGTTTCATGGTTTCGATTTTCAAGCCTTAAATATTCATTTAAGTTTGTATTTCAATACATAGATTTTTACCTCTCTAGTTTTATAGTTTGATACACAAACATCTTTCTAGGTCTCAATCTTTGTTTATGTGAGTTCTTAATGCTTATTTTGAGTTGGCCACTAACTATATGATTAAATATGGTTTAGGATTC
>JAOXYD010000136.1:31590-56554 GCA_028565735.1 Pinacopodium congolense | reverse complement strand
CGTTTGGTATTGCTGTGGGTTGTGATTTTTAGTTGTAATTTTGATATATTTGTATTGATTTTTGTGTTTTGTCATCGATTTCTGTGCTGTATTAGTGTGTTGACTTTTTCGATTTTTGTGTTAAAAACAAAAACCAAAAACCTAAGCTATACCTAAGGTTCTTTCTTCCTTAATATCCTCTTTGGATAGAAACACAAGTTGTGTAATTTTCCACTGATATACATAACTATGTAGTCGGACTCCTTCTGATGAAAGGACTTCTTTTCTCCTAATATTTTCATCCCAACAGTAGACTAAAGTAAAGAAGAAGTTTGGAGATAAGTGGTCTTTAGCTACAGTTAATAAAAATTTATGAGTTTCACGTTGGAAAAGTTGTTTAATTGATTGTGATACAAACATGGAGAGAACAATCACATATTCTTCACCTCCCCTATTGGGGGTTCTTGTTATATTGCTAGGCAAGTTTACATTCATGTTTCCTTTTATACGAAGAAAAATAGCCACTTAATTTTCCATTATAACTTAAATATCACATCTGGTTTTTACCACAAGAGTATTTCTCATAGCCTTTATAAGCACCTTGACACTTCCTGCGTAATATTGTTCAATTTCGAATTTCCTGATTGAATTTATCCTCTGTCCAGTAATTGTTTGAAGGCTTATCATCCAGGATGTGTGGGAAAGGAGGATACCTTCATGGAGACTGGAGAACAATGGACTTGCGGTAAGCCACCAAAAGTTTTGCTTGATTTTAGTTCTTACAATATGAACATGTCCAAAATCTTACTCAAAAGTTAACTTTTGGGTCGAATGGTTACTGGACATTATATCAAAGATTATTACTCGGAGATCCTGAGTTCAATTCATGTTGTCCTCCATTTTGGTGGATTATTAGTTTGTTGTGACTTGTATATGTTACATGTGGGGGGAAGGTGTTAGAATAATATAAGAATCATTCCAGGACATTACCCCAAAGCTTAAGCTTTTAGTTAAATTGCAGATGTAAGTTTTGCTGCACTTCAGTACCTTGTATTGCCTCTTGTAAGAGTCTCTCGCTATAGTACACCTTTTTGGTATTGCTTAACTCATATTGTGGTTCAATTCCAAATAATGGATAAAAAAGCATGGTAAATGGTAGTTTTCATGTCTCCAGATCGGCATTTCTGCTTATTTTGTCATGGAACCCCAAAGTTCTATTGCTACTGCTGTCCTAATGCTCTGTGTGGACATTGCGTTGCTACTGCCGAGTTTGCACCTGTTAGGGGGAAGAGAGGGTTTTGCAACAGCTGTTTAGAGCTTGTATTACTTGTAGAAGAAAAGGAGAACATTAACACTGATGAGGTATGCATATCTTCTGGTAGCAAATAGATTTTGAATTCATCAATAAGGGAAAGTTTCATTTTCATCCAGTCTGTTCTTAGATGTATGGTTCTACTCTTGCCCTTTTATTCCCACTGGGATATCTTGTTTTCTTTGTTTCATTTACAGCTAGGCATTCAATCCATTTTCCTTACACTGCATATGGTGCCAGATTCTTACTGTTGGATTTTTCAAACTGCTGATATATGGACAACGTATAAAGAAGCAAGGATGGTTTATCACAGTGATAGAATCAATTCAATCTTGCTACTTAAAAGAGTTAATAACCGCATGAGAATTTAACTAAATTATTTTGTTTTCCAAAGAGTAGATTAAATTGAAAATTTAATTTAATTGAAGTCAGTCTATTATTAAATTGCTATACTTTAACTACTTGGCTGAGTTCCTTATTCGGTTCTCACTTTCTGTGCAAATAAACTTTTTGAGAACATAAACATGGCTTTTTTCTCAAAACCTGCTTTCTTAACTATATAAAATATATGTGCACAAACTATTACCTTCCTAAATCACGTACTATCATTACAACTCACCATTATTCGTAACAATTGCCTGAATTACTTACTATGTTACTACTCACTGTTATTAGTAACACTTGCATTTATTGACTGAGAAGAATCTGAATGCCAGCTGGTGAAAGCTCATTGGACGTTAAAAAAAAACTTGGTTTCATAATTTAGAGGCTGTTTGTCAATTATCCAACCTTTCAGGAATGCCTTGATTGAAGTATTTGCCAGTATTCTTTTGGTCAGTTAAGCAAATTACACTGAAAACCAAAATGAAAACCAAAAACTTATACTGAGACATAATGGGCCCTTTAGTTTTTTATGTCTTGATGTCAAGTAGAACATATAATTCCAACTACTTATTTAATGTTTATAAAGAAAGGCAACAATTCTCGAAGTTGACTGTCTTATCATGTATTCACATCCAGTCAAACATTAATGATTATTCTGTTGTGGTTAAAGAAAGTCAGAGAACTGAGAATGGAGGTAAAAATAGATTTCTTAATATTGTGGAGTGTAGTATAACCTTAGAAACGTATTTATAAAGATGCCATTAATGAAAGAGATGTGAGAAGAGCAATATTAACTCCGGTTAGGTATAGTCAATAAACTGTTATCATGCATTTGATCATTCAACTTTATTTCTTCCCTAACATTTAATGTTAATTTTAATGGTGCCTTTAAATAAAAAAATGTGTTTGTCTGCACAACACAGAGAGAGAGAGAGAGAGAGAGGGAGCGTGTGGGTGTGTGGGGGGTGGGGCTGGGGCAGAGGAAGCAATATAAGAAATATACATCTTGCTGATTGTATCTGGTAAATAACATAATACTCCTCTAGATTTTAATTCATACAGTCTCGAGTATTGTTTTATCAATGTTAAATGACTCAGAAATTGGTAACTGTGGATGCTAATGATAGATTGCAATATGCTTTTACAAGCAGTAGGCCTCAGAGAAGGTTGCTGCTATTGAAATTTGATATACATATACATATATTTATATATATATATATGCAGTAGGGGTAGAAAGATTTGGTATATATGTGGCCCGATTCATTATATAAATAATGAGGTGTGCTCCGCTTAACTTTGTGCATTATTTTGTGAAATTCAGATTAGCATTGTAAAGGAAAAACATATGCATGTGAATGATCAGGATAGTCTTAATCCAGGCACTAATTAAAATTAGATTTAAGACTTTAAATTTTGTTAGAAGTTATTGATAATGTCCCTCCTCTTGATTTCTGAGTCTGTTCTTTGTCTGATTGAACAAAATGATGTTGAAAATATGATAATATAACTGTTATTTTGTAGGACAAAATAGACTTGCAAGATCGTAATACATATGAATGTCTATTCTTGGAATACTGGGATATCATAAAGGAGGAAGAAGGGTTGACTTTAGACGATGTATATTGTGCTGATTCCAGGTTGAAGAAGGATCAGTGTTCCTCCCAGTCATATAAAATTGGCAAGAGTAAAGAAAGTCTTGAGCCAATAACAAGCTGTAGTGATTTGAGTGACAGTGACGAATCTGAGATAATGGGCAAAAGGAGAGGTCCCAAGAAGTTAGAATTTGTGGGATGGGGATCAAAACCTCTAATTGAGTTTCTAAGATCTCTTGGGAAAGATACAAGTGAAGAATTATCACAATATGATATTGAATCAATAATATGTTCATACATTCAACAAAAGAACCTTTATGATCCTCAGAAAAGGAAGAGAATTCTTTGTGACAATAATCTTTATTCGATCTTTAGAAGGAAATCCATTCATAAGAACCAAATATACAGTCTTCTAGAAGCACATTTAGTGGTGTATATAGACCAGTCAGAGGATGATGAAAAAGGGAATGAAGTGAGAAGCACTTCTCGTGATAAAAATGAAGAAACTGTCCTAACACCTAAAAAAAGAAGATTGATGAGATCTGGTGAAAGCTACGAAGGGACGGTGAGAGATGCTAGCATCCAAGAAAGCTGTTTTGCTTCTGTACTTGATCAAAATCTGAAACTTATCTACTTGAGAAGGAGTTTAGTGGAGGAGTTGTGGTGTGAGCCTCAAAAGTTTGCAGATAAGGTAGTGGGAAGCTTTGTGAAAGTTAAGACTGGCTGCAGAGATTACAACCATAGAAGTTCACACCAGCTTTTGCAAGTTACAGGTATTTATTAGCATGAGAAGTGGGTATCTAGATAAACCGAAGAATGTAATCATTGACATAAGAAGTCGGTTATGTCTTATATTTCATATACTTTTCATGCTTCTTTATCGGGAATTTTAATCACTGGGTGTCTACTTTAGTTGCATGAAACTAATCCTTTTCATTTAGTAGACAGCTATCTTTTATTACTCCTTTCTTGTATCATTAGAATTTTAATCAATTGTTAACATTCAAGTGCATGTTTATATTTCCCCAGGCATAAAGTCAACTGGTGAGGACAAAAGTGAAATTGTTCTGAGAGTTTCCAATATGCCAACTGATGTGCATGTCTCCTTATTATCAGATTATGACTTTTGTGAGGTAAATTCTTTGTTGTATCAGAAGAATACTGACCTTGGCCTTTGATGACAGTCCAAACACATTAAGAAAGTGATACTGTTTACAGGTATTTGCATCATATAATGATTTCAAGTTGATTGATTCTCAGAAGTGTACTAAAGTTTGGCTGGTTGAATCTTTTTTCTTGTTTGAATAGGTGGATATTTTACATAGTCTCAAAGGAGGAACTTCTTGCCTATTGGCTTGTAGTGTTAAAATTTTCCTCTTATCTATCTTCGACAATGTGAATAATGCTGCTACAATAACATGAAGATTTGGCAAATTAAAATTTAAGCAATTTTCTATCAATTGGAATCATAATATGATTCATGTGTGGCCTTACTTAACAAAAACTTTTTTGGTCAGCTGGTTTTTTGACATGGTATATGGCCGAAGTTTCAATTCAACTTCAACTGGTTTATATGGACTTATGCTTTGTTGGATTGGTTCGTATTTTTATTGGGGGCGCGTTCAGAATAATATATGATTGATTTTTTGGATCAGACTCAACAGTTTAAGCTCTTTGGTTGAATGGTTTTTTAACACCTATGAATCATCAAGTATTTTCTATTTATATCATTTTACACATCACAAGGTAATGCTTTTGGTTAAGGGAAGAACCTGGCCACTAAAGAAACAACCGTAGTTAGTATATAACTGGCATCTAGAGTTCAAAACTTCTGCTTAAAAATTCAAAAACACCTTAGAACAACATCCAATATCAAACTTTTGGCTGTTGTGCAGATTTTACTACTTCAGACCAAGTTATTTTGTTCCACACCAGTTTTTTCTGAATGTAACGCAAAACATTAGGTATTTGGGTCATGATTTCTTGAGCAAGATGATACCAATTTTAATAAAAAAAATACCATCTCATATCCAAATATGTCTTCCGTTTTCAGTCTGTCTGAACTCGGTATGGATCCTTTGGTCTCCTAAAATGTCATATCACATTTGTTCAATCTATTGAATTTTCCAGGTCTTTACTTACTCATATTATATGAGAAGTGGATTTTATGTGCCTTCACGTGCATTCTTCAATTCATTTGACGTCGTTTGTTTAGTTAGAGCAATCATCATTAGCAATAGAATAATATGCGTCATCTTTCTACTGATTATCAGCTGTATATGGTTGTTGGTAGTTATTGAGTTTGACATAATGCTAACATTTTTCAGGATTGAGCAATATTTTGATCATTTACATTGTTGAAGGTCTCCCCTAATATGATTTAGTATTAAAATTTTATTTTTATATATAGATATTAGGAGTCAATAGATGGACTAAATTAATAATACACACTAGTAATTTTGTGGTCTTCGTGGCTATGAATGTAGGTTCTATAATCCAATTGCATAGTTTGTCCTTTCTCATTTTCCTAACTTTTACATGATTCTAAAATCAAAATCTCTGAAGTTTGATCTAAACAACTGCCACTGAAATCCACATCTTGTGTCAGAAAACATCATGTTCTTGCCCTACACATCATCTTCTTTCTCTTTGGAACAATCTTTGAATGAACCCTAGGATTGATGTGGTACAGTTTAATTGGTTTAGGGATTTCAATTTAGGTTTAATTAGAAATTCAAAAGAAAAGAAGTAGAGAAGTGGAGAAATAGAGAGATAGAGATGAGAGATAAAAGAAGACTATGATGAATCAAGTAGTAGTTACAGTAGAGAGAGAAGAGACAAAGTGGAGAAGATGATACTCAAATTCTGCATTCCTCGCAATAGCAAAAACTACAATGTCTTTGTCTGTACATTCGAGCTAATACTAACCATACAAGTGTATGGCTATTATTATGTCTTACTAATGAACCTCATGATGTCACCCTTGTTTCTATTCGTATCATGATGCCATTTCAGCTAGCTATGACTGCTGCCAGTGAGCACTGTGCATCACTTGGGTACACTTAGAATTGTCATAGTCATTAGAGTTGTCTTAACTGCCAACACCTTTGCCTCTGCTGAGTCACTCTTCCTACCTCAAATTGGCATTACCTATGTTCTCTAATAATTTTCTGGTTTAATAGCTATTAGGTAAAAGAATGTTTATATATTCAGAAAAGGCTGTCTGTTGCATAGTTTGACACACATGCAATCTGATAATGTTCTGTATGCATTCACCTGCTTGAGAGATGGTGAAGATTTAAGAGATTTAATATGATTGAGTATTATTATTATTATCATTATTATTATTATTTTTTGTCTAGTGTAGGGATACTATATTTGATAAATAGGAACGATATTGTTTACCATCCTACTATTATTAATAGAATGGCTAAACCTAGTAGACGATACATTGTAGTAATCTTATGTTGTTTATGTCTGTAGATGTAGGTTTTACAAACAAACCAAATAGATCTTGTTTTCCATTTTTGCTCTGTTCTGTATCATTTATTTTACTTTCATGAGAACGTATTGTTACTTAGTAACATTATGCTTGGAATGAGCAGCACATTGATGCTGCTGTGCCTTTTATATTGGTATTTCAGAATGTGTGTGCTTAGCCTTTGGCCTTTTTTACATGGGTGAAGTTGATTAGTAAATTTTTGACAATGATTAGTTTCTTGGTTGGATGTCCTTCATCAGAATGCTAGAAAAGTTTGAAGTTTATACAAGATGAAAGACTTGCTTCTTAGGAAGATGCTGTAGGACATTACTAAATTCTTTTGTGAATCAGATGATCAAAATCAAGTTTATTACTTAATTTAATCACCAAAGTATCCCAGTTACAAAGAACAGCATGGTGTTCTCATGGTTTAGGAATTGTGTGCTTAGGAAAAAGATAAAAGTGATAGTTAAGTGTGCTCTATTTAATTGATTTGGGGAAATTTTTAATCTAAAAGCTGATTACATAAACTGTTGGCACTAATATTAGTATATGATTTTGCAAAACATCTGTTATACTGAATGATGAGCAAGGTAAGAAATTGGCTATTGTTCTCCTTAAATCTAATCTAATGTTGTTGTTTTCAGGAAGAAATTGATGATTTGAAAGAAAATGTGGAAAAAGGATTACATCCAAAACTTACTATAGTAAGTTTCCTTAAGATGATGAAATGTGTTGTTTTCATGTTTATGGATAAAAAATTTAAATACTCTCTTACTGATTGCCAAAACATGCTCTTTCAGGATTTAGAGTCATGCGTATTTTGGTTCTAGGCTGGATGTGAAGTGTTTTCCTTTTTCAAGATTCTACCAAGAAGTTTTTTTCTGGACAAAGTTTATTATTAATTTAATTTTTTTGGAAATTGACAAATTTTGTTTTTTCTCCTGTCCTATTTTTTTTAATAATGTCTTTGTTCTAGATTTCTGCATGGCTATAATGCTTCAGGTAACAGTCATTTTGGAAAAGGAGAGAGGGGAAGAGTGCAGAGGGAATGCCAAGAAAGAAATTCTAAATCTTACTCCTTTTCCATTTAGTGAATCTATTTGGCTTAATTTTTGTGTACTTTTCTAGAAGGATAAATAAGTCTAATGCAGGTTCTTTTTATGACAGTTAGAGCTTGAAGAGAAGGCAAGATGTTTGCATGAGGATATAACAAAACATGTGAGTATCATTTAATTGATAATAAATGTTCCTTTCGTTTCTTTCGCTTTTTCAAAGATTAAGTTCTATTAGGTTATGAATCCTATATAGAAATTATTCAATAATGGAACTATTCTCATATATTATTATTAGCTTATAGTTCCTTTTTAGTACAGAATAAATTAATTAGTTAATGACACATCATTCTACTATATATTTTCTCATTGATATGGTATCAAAGCTGACAAAATCCTTAAAGAAAGGAATGTTGTAAGGTGCTGCTCATTGATGCTAATGTCTACAGTGAACAGGGCCATGGTGAATAATATCCTCATGGTACTGTTAGCTATTCTCTTTTCACTCTACACATTTTTGTTTCATTTTATTGTGATGATTTTTTTTTTTTTCATTTGTTCTTGAAGACTTTCTTTCATCTCATTTTAAAGATTTTGTTCCCTAAACCTTTGAATTTTTTTGTTTTAAGTTGATGCAGTGATATTGTGAACTTAAAAATTGATATCATTTACTGATATTGGAGAACTCAATTGTGATTACTTAAGTCTGAAACTTCTCCAAGTTATAGTTTGATGTTGTTGGTTTCTTTTCATTAATGAAGTGAAAGTGTGGACCTTGGATTTGACTCCACAAGTGAGTGTCCGAATTGATGAATGTCTTTTTAAGAGTGAAAAGTGATGTGATGGAGGTTTCAACTTTATATGGATTGGAAGGAATTCTGTGGCTTGAGGGTAAAAATGTTCGTCACAAGTTGAAACATCAATACTCCAACTTCAGAGAAAGTGTTCTAAATTTAGTATTATTAGGTTATTGGAATATCAGTATTTGGGAATATCAGTATTAGCATATATTCCCCTACCCTTTTTAAATTGATGAGTTAAGATCTAATTAATAACATATCATTTTATTCCCTGTTTTATTTTGAATAGAATAAACGGACTTCCTCATATGAGTTGCAAGACCTGTTGGATAAGGTAGATCTGTTTAATGAAGTTTTAGGAATAATGGATGATTGCGAAAAACCATGACAGTTAGTCACATACTGTAAGACCTTTTCTTTGGCTTTGGGGCAAGGTGCAATTTGAAACAAGGAAATAGAACAAAAGCAGACATTTGTAAGAAAAACAGTGGGGAAGAACAGCTCTTCCCCACTAAAATTGCCATTTATGCTTGATGCAGGAGGACAACGCCCCCTGGACCTTGACTTCAATGAAGCTTTTAAAGCTTGATTCTAACTGCCAGTATCCTTCTAACTTGTTGGTTAATGGACTGGATTTTTAAGGTATAGCGTGGACCAATTGAGGAAGGCTAGAACACAGGCTGTGTGGATTATGATTTTGGCTTGTTGACTGAACCAAAATGACGTGGATAAGACTTATGTTGGTTGAACATTAGTTATTAGGACAAGGAAGTTATTTAACCACCTTGTCCTTATCCATTGGTGGTTTTTGCTTTTATTTCACATGTTGGGGCTATAACAGATGTAAAAACCCCCACCTCTGGAAATGTAAGATACACTTTAGCAATATGTATCGAAGTATTGTTAGTTTAATGTTTGTTTCTTACATTAAACTCCCAAGATTGCTTCTAAGTTGTTTCCAACATTCCCATCTTTCGTACTCAACACTTTACTACAAGTGTTCAGTGGGGAAATTTTGCTGAAATCAAGAGGGGTCTTGATGGCATTATAGAGAAGGAAAATAGGTAGACTACGTAGTCTCAAAACACCGCTGTAACACATACCTTCCTGTAATGCTCTCTATCTCTAACACATACCTTCCTGTAATGCTCCCTATCTCTCTCTCTTTAATTAGCCTGACCTAGTATATAACTTGAATCATCCAAGAAATGACCACTCTTCTTCTCAGCTCTCTGTAGTTCTACCTTGTTAAACATTTGCAGCTTCATCCTCTGTTAGGAGAAACTTCATTAACAGAGCTTAAAGAATTGAAGATTGAGAGTGGACAGACCAACTATTAGGGATATTTTGGTTTATTATTCTCAATGTTTTTTGAATGTGAATTAAAAGGAAGTATAAATTCTCTGTCTGCGGGTTGGTTTATGAATTTCACTCTTCCTTATATAACTCTAAAATCTTCTATCTTCAGTGTTCTTAGATTTTAGAATGGATTTTGGTTGAGATCAATTTATTTCCATTTAATATACATTCAAGTATCCCTTTTTATATGTGGTTCATTTTTTCTTCTTTTCTGCCCCTTGGTTTTCCCTTGTGGAATTACTTCTGCAAATGCTGCATCTTAGACACGTGGCTGTCTTAATCGTTTTGATTCACCTTTTCTATTTTCCTTCTGTTTTTCTTCTCATCACTTGGAGTGCCTGCTGCAGTGGATTAAGAGAGAGCTAGTCCGCTTACAAAGCTGCATTGATTTTGCCAATGAGAAGGGATGGAGAAGAGAATATCCTTTTTTGCTGTAAGCTAATTTAAGATGGAGAATATCTTAGGCCTCTAAGATTGCATAGCAAATCCTTAGTCTCCTATTCATAAAATCTAATACCCAATTACAGTGCTTTTCTTCTTTGATTTTGTTTGCTGCATATACCTTCATATTGGAAATCTATTTAGGCTATAGTAAATGTAAATATGCTATTTAGTTTTGCATTTCATTGTCATTAGGCTGTAACATCTGTAAAGAGGGTTGCAGTTGCTGTAGGCCCTAACATAGGCAGCAAACACAATTCCCTTTTTTCGATCAAAACCTACTTTAGTTTTGACCTCCTTAGCTCCCATTTTAGTTACTCAAGTTTAGGTGTACTCACCAGTGCATACTCCTCACACTGCTCTCTTGGTTAACTGGAACAGTATAATTATTATAATAATTGCTTATTGTTTCAGAGCACCATTCTCTTTCTTCTTTGCTCTCCATTTTTCTTGTGTATTTATTCTGCAGCGCCAAATGGTGTAATGAATTTATGGCAACTGGAAATATATTTGTCCTTGGGCATTTCTATGGCAACAAGAACCTATCCAGACCACTTGGAGAGCTATGCTGGTATGAAATGATAGTTTATTAAATCAAAATTTCTGGTTTTATTAGAGAATTAGGTGAAGAAAGTGGACCAAGGGAATGCTTTAGAAAAAATCACTTAGCTTTTAGAGCAATGCTACAGGGGCTCAATATCTACCCATAGCTGGTGTCACGTCATGCTTATACTCTTTTGCAGTTTGTATGTGAGGTCTAACATTTCTTTTTCTTATTCCATGCCTTCATGTATTAGGAAGTGCTATACCAGTGTCTATATAAACTTTCATTGGTCATGCCTTAACGTAGCAAAAGCGTGAGATTTGAAAAATTATGAGCGCAATACCTACATCTTCATTTATCTGCATATTTTTTTACTTTGTCTACTTTTGTCCTAATGATCCATTACTCTTCAATGAATATTGTTGAACCTTAACGTTTATCTTGGCTAAACATTGTACGAGTACATGGAACAAAGAGAGCTGCTCAAGAATCCGTCCGAGCAAGAACGCTTATTACAAAATCGGCCAAAAGTTATTGCGGAAGTTGTATTGTGCAACACTGCTCAAGCTAAGACATTTTGAAAAGTGGTGCTTTTGGGCCTTTGAAATCGGAGTACGAAAGTAGAAGATCATGCAATTTTATTGTTCTCTGGATTGTTTGCCAATTCATTCCTTGTAGTTTGCTTTATTTGGGTTAAAGTTATGAGGAATGAACTTTTAAGTTGGATATGTGTTCTTAATTTCAGTAGTACCGTTGCTTTTGTTAAAGCTGGCTATGTCAAGTTCTTTCATTTGATTAAGGTTTGGGTTGCCTTTTTTTTCCCCTTTAATATATTTATCTAGAGATGAAATAAAAGAATTAAAATACTCGGACTACAAGAGAATTAAAAAATTAAACTAGAAACTGCTACTTAACATGAAGCATGATGTAATTTCATGTTAGATAGGTACTAAAGTGCACTCGGGCTTGTATATAAAAACTGTGTGATTTATGACTGGATTACATGCCATATTAAATAATTTTTTTAAACGGAAAACTTTGGCAAGATAGAGATAGAGTACCTAATAATTATTATTATAAAAAGCTAAAACAATTAAAGAAAACATAATTATTTTTTATTTAAAATTTTATTAAAGAGGTTTGTTAAAAACTAATTAGTTGAGTAAACTATAAGAGATACAATATAACGTTAACCTTTATAAGAGCTAACAAGACTAATGGTCCTGGCACCATGGAAACATGGTGGTGGTGGTTACTACCATTTATAGAAGGTTACATGTTTTAATGTCCAGATGAACATGTTTTATGCATATCTGCATTAAGACTTCAAGACTAACAATGTGAGAATGAGCTTTTCTGACTTAACTAATGCATCAAACGTGGGACTTATTTACTTCCGTTATCAAACTGCACAGCACAAGGAACATCATACTGCAGATGTTAACCTAATCTGCTGCAGCAATGCTGGTGCCAAATAAGAACTTAACTCTCAACAACCTTCTAGTATGCTGATGTAGTGATGACTGAAGAAAAAGAGAAATTCAAAAAACATGTCCCAACTCCTCATGCAGAAGCATTGAAAGCACTCATTCTATATACATTGAAGAACTGAATTACGACATAGTGGTGATTCAATAGGCAAAAGTAATGAAAACAACATCCTGAAATGAAAAAGAAAGAAAGAGAAAAGATCTTACAGTTCTTTGCAAATTAATCTTCGCCCAGTCCGCTCCAATATCAATGACTTATATCCCTCCTAACGAAAAAATAACTGGTAAGGATTTTCAAAACTCAAGGAAGTCTCTGTAACATCTTGAGGACAATTACACAGTTTAAAAGCAAGTGATCCTAACTGTTGCTTCATTGTTTTCATGTGGAAAATATGGACATCACGCTCAATAGTTTGTTGGGCTTTTCCACATCAGTATATCTGAGCAAATGAACCAAGTAACGACTTCAGAACATATTGGTGCTATAAAAACTTTTCCAGATGTTGATCCAGCCAGCTAGGCACACGATTTGTCTTCAGCTTTTTGCCACTCTTTGCTGTAGAATTCAAGTTCTTATCCTGGCACAAAACAAAAGTAAAGCCATGGTAAAATAGACTATGTTTGTCCACCAAAATAGCAAAAGGTATGATGTGAAAAGAAAAAAAAAAGATTAAAGAAACCTTCTTTTACATAGAGATTGAACACTCTCCATACACCTTAATGATAGAATGAATAACCTGACCGGTTCCAAGAAGACGCTGGGAAAGCTGACCATTAATGGCACAACTTGCAGCATCTCTCCATTGCCTCCCTGATTCATGAGCTTTACCTCCAGCAGCCTGCAATCAAATTAATACAAGGAAACTAGAAAATACTAAAAGGTGAAAACTCCCAAGCATATTAGATATCCAAGCAATCTAACTAGAAATCAAAGCTATAAAGTTGTTATCAATTGGAAGAACAGCAGCAACAAAGATATTTAAGTACAAACTCTGATACAGAAGTGTCAAAGGATTAAATATGGAACATGATGTTGAATCCCAAACATCAAAGACAATGGAAAAAGATACACGCACACACACAAACATATAGACAATCTAATAATGCACTGTTAAAGTAACCATTTTAAGATATATTGATAGAATGTAATAATTTAATTGGCTTGTAGACAAGACAGCTTTAAAGAAACAACGCTATTAGGACTATCACTTTATACCACATTTATAAATTTGTCATTTAGCAGTTATACACAAACATAAAATTGCATCGAGGAAATAAAAGAACCACATGCATTAGATCAACTTGTCCATTCCTTTTCTTGTGCATATTTCATCTGCTCAATCATTGCAACCACTGCAAATACTCTCTACTTAATGCTCAACTGATGAAATGGGAAAATTTCTGCATTCTATATTTGTGCATCACTTAACCAAACACATTAGATCCTCCCTTTCATTTGTTTTAAATAATTAACCTGAGGCACTTATACAAAAGAACCTTTATAATTGACGTTCAGGATTTCATTATTCTCCATTTCTGGAAAACTAATAGATAAGGAGCAAAAGTTCTCTTGTTATGCACAACCAAATACATTCTGTGATGATAGGAAGTATGCTATCCATGACTAAACATTCAGGACTATTCCCTTCGAGATCTGCCTAATATCTATGTACTAATTGAGCCTAAACACTAACGCCCATCTCTGCCAGAAGTAAATAGCTTAGAGAAGAATGAAACAATAGATTATAGCATGTTGTTTCTGAGAATTTGCAAAACAGAAAGCGCTAAAGGATAAAGAGATTTCCATGATTTGGTCTTGAAAACAGCGTAATTCTAAGGTAATATCAAATCAAACCCAACTGATATATTCATCACATCCGAGCAGACTATTTAGAAAAATAAGAAGATTTCGCAGATTCCTCCATTAAGATCAACTAACTCATCATCATCATCATGTCTTAGTAAGAATAACAAGTGAAAAAGAGAGCCAATCTCTATAGTATTCTGATTTCTTAAAGTTAAATCATTAATCTCTAAGGCTACAATTATTCTTACCAACTGTCTCACGTTGTCTGTGTCATCACTTAAATGTATGCCTCGCACCGCCTCTACCATCACCACTCAGTACGCTTCTTTTCCATATGCCCTTTCACTCTACCTATCCCTTCTTCGTTTTGGCCAAAATCACTGCAGCACTGTTTTCCGTTTTCGTCCATAAGATATCTGTTTAAACAAGTTCAACTATAGGGAAACAGACCTATTAGATCCTCTTGTAAAATTTCTAGCAAGAAACACAAATGGAATAGTGATGCATAAAGTATAAGCCATCAACTAGAATCGGGCGTCTGTTTATACTTTATACACCTTTACGATCTTCTTTTTGGTCGGGGCGGTCAAAAAGATGGTTAAACAAATTTTCCAGAAAAGATACAGGACCTAAGCGTAGGCCCAGTCCGCCAACTCGATTCGACTTGACTTTAACTCACCGGTATAACTGGATCCTATTTAGCCCAGTACTTGGGTTGGCACAAACATTGACCCAGCCCAACTATAGCACGAGGCCCACCACAATTTCTTCGATCCAAACCAGCCAAAATTCACACAAATCAGTTCGACCCAATTTGATATAAACCATCAGGATCAAGCCCGACCCACTGGAATCCAACCCAATTTGATCTGAGCCACTTAGATTCAATCCGACTTTACTCGATTCATTAAGTGCCAACCTGACTTGACCTAGCCAATGAAGATCCATCGGGATGACCCGACTGGCCCTTGCAATCGCCGAGGAGACTACTATTAATCCCCTAAAATTGTGGGCTCGTGCGAGTATTAAAATTAAATTCAATCAACAAAATATATATTCTTTATCTTAAATTATAAATAACATAAATAAAGTTATTAAATCATTGATAATTCAAACGATTTTGCAATTTAACATAAATGCATTAAAAAGTACTCTAATTATGGTTACAGTTTGATGTAGAAATCATTTAATTGAGTAATTTAATAACAAGTTTTTTTAAAAGTTTGAGCACTTTTATCAAATAATTTTCATTATTTATCTGTATTTTTAATTAAAATTTATTAAGATGAATATTAAAGTATATTAATAAAAAATACAACTTAAATTATAAAAAACTTATTATGTTGCATTATTTTTATTATAAGTTCTCTTTTTACAAATGATTTGGCTAACCTTTTATGTTAAAATATAATTTCATTTGATGCATTTAATTATTCTTCTATATAAAATATACCTTTGTATTAGTTCACATTAAAAATATCTTTCGTTATATTATTTGTGCATGCATTTTCATTATGTAAGCAATAAAGTTCTCAAACGAACCATTTG
The DNA here is from genome assembly GCA_028565735.1 of Pinacopodium congolense. NCBI lineage: Eukaryota > Viridiplantae > Streptophyta > Magnoliopsida > Malpighiales > Erythroxylaceae > Pinacopodium > Pinacopodium congolense. The sequence goes on along the minus strand of JAOXYD010000136.1, from coordinate 40,762 downwards.
ATTAATATGCTTATCCCAACGATAATGTACAAGGCTTGTAAAATTTCTTCTTCCCTTTGAAAATCAATTTATAATTGTCTTACAAATCTTATACATACCATCATATGTAGAATCTAAAGATGACTTCTTATATGAGTCAACAATTCTCAATAATTTTATAAGTACAATTATAATCTTCATAATAATCAAGTAAGCATCATAAAATTTATTATTTAAAGTAATAATATAAACTTCTTTTCTTTTCTCATCTTTTAATAATTTATAACTTAAAGAGTATTTACTCGCTACTAAATTCTTAAGTACTTGTTTGTAATTATAAACTCTTTTTAAAATTATAAATGTACTTATAAATTTAGTAGTAGCAAGACACATTATCTTAACCCATTATTCATACTTTCTCAACAAAAACAAAAACTTAAATAATTATATACAAAAAATGTGATCATAAATCGATGTGAAGCAAGATTACCAATATCAAGCGTACATCTAATATATTTTTAAATGAAATTGGTATAATAAGCAATAAATTAAAACTAATAATTAAGTTCATATTTTGATTCCAACAAGTATCCAATGATTATACAAAACAATTATTATCTTAGATGAAAGTGAAATAAGACTAGTAATATGAGACATACATTTAATGTCTTTTAAAATGAAATTGATATAATAAGAAATACAAAGAGATCAATAAAATATGTTCATATTTTGATTTCTACAGCTATCCAACGAATATAAAATCAGTTGCATTATCTATAACAAAGTAAACTACATTTTTTTGTTCAATTTATTCAAAAATTTTTGAAAACTTTCAAGTAAAGTATGAGTACTTCTCACCAAATTAAAAGTATTAACTAACTTATAAAAGTTGTTCAAATATTATGATAAACTAAAAAATTGATCAAAATTTGTTGATTTTGATCAATTTAATTATTTGTCATAATAGTGCATTATGTTATTTCTTATCTACACGAGTGTCATAATAAAAAGATGCCTTAAATACAAGATCTATTGTTGTTATAAAATCAATTGTTTCTTAAAAATAAGATAAATTTAGAGCATTCAAAGGAATATAAAAATGATATAATTATTTGGCCCGAGCTCATTTACGCTATAAAATTGTATTCTTATCATATGAAATACTTTTTAAATTTAAAGTGAGAATCAAGAGTACTTCTTGAAATAAAATAATAATTTATATTAATAATCATTTTCTTTTTCCTTTATTTAATACTTGTTACACTTCATCATTTCCAAAAGAAATTTTACAAACTTTTATATATTTTTTCTTTTTTCTTTTAAAATAATTCCCAATCATCTCATGCACATCAAAAAATACTTTCTTGCAAGAATCAATATTATCTTTTATATCAATGAGATGTATTTTTTAATTTTAAAAATTCCTCTATCTTTAAATATTATGCCTCGTAACATATAATTATCTTGAGTATTTTTATCACATGTTTAAAAAATAGAAAGATTCTATATCAGATTAATTTTACTACGAGTAAAAAATGTTATGTTTGTTAAATTATTTTATATTAGTTGAAAAAAAGAGTTGGATAGTACCAAGGACTCCAATTTGAATAGGGAAAAACTCACAGGACCGAGCCTTCATTGAATTGTCTGCTTTCTTCCGACCGGCTTGTACTGCTGAGTAGAATGATTAAAAAGTATGATCGTCTGGTGCCAAAGAGTCTGCTACCGGGGAGTCTGATATCTCCCAATCTTCTGCTATTCGAAAATCAACTTAAAAAATATTTGAAATATTTTAATAATTAATATATTTAAATATATTAAATATAATTGTAAATAAACAAAGTGCATTATGTTACTCTAATATAGTCTAACCATTAAACAATCATAAAACTTGTGTAATTGGTAACTACATACTCATTTGGAAATTACATTAAACTTTAAAAAAGTTACATTAGTTAATGAAAAATTAAAAGATTTATAACTGTAAATTATATTAATCTTAATTTGCCACTTAGAATAATTTTTAAGATTATTGGAATTAGATTTAATTTAATTTTACAACAAGTTCATAACTACTCGCAGATCAGACCAGGGAACCAACTATTACCCGTCCATTGTCAGATAATTCAAAGAAGAAGAAGCAAGGTTAATTGGCAGATCAGGTGAAGAAGCAGGCAGATCAGGCGAAGAAGACGGTGGAACTACCAGATTAGGCAATGAAAATGGTGGAGACTAGGTATTTCATAACTCATGACTAGGTGTAAGCGACTGCATGTAATGACTGGGTGGCCACTGGGTGTGAGCGATTGCATGTCGTTACTGGATGTAAGCGACTACCTGTCGCGACTGGGTGTGAACGAGGGTGGGCGTGATTGGGGAGACTGGTTACGATGTTTGAGTAAAGAAGAGGTTAGGGAAAGTTTAGAGACTGGCAATGATAGTGGATCAAGAGGAGGATGAAGGTGAAGCAAAAAAAAAAAAAAAAATCGAATCGACTTATATCAATTGGATCGGTTAATTTATGACCTGTTAAAATAATCGATTAAGCAAAAATTAGCTGGTTTTATACTCACCCATTTTGAATAAAATTGCAAACCGACTGATCTCAAATTAACTGAATTGAATTAGTTAATTCAATCTGATTTTGTAATCATTAGTCTCTACTCTCATACGGGAAGTGCGAGGGTTGCATCGATTTTATGTTTGACTTCATCTTTCCTTACATCCTCTTCACTATAAGAGTAAAAACTATTATATGTTTTTACTCTTATAAAAACTATGATAAAAATAAAAACTATGGCTGAGAATGGGAGAAAAATTAGAGTTCTATTTAGATCAACACCACAAAAGAAAAACAAGAAGCTGAAATATACAAGATATTACTTTTTACACGACAATTATCTTTGTGATATGGGTGAAAATAAGTAAACCGAACTAATATTAAAAGTTCACGTACGTGGCTTGAAACACACACAAATAACAGAATTCAGCTCCTTTTGAAGCATGAGGTGCTAATTAAGTGCTCAGTTTTGATGGAAATTATAAATTAATGATGATCCTGATTAATTAAACCACTTGAGTGGCACCAGTTGAGGTCTTATGATTACCGTCGGATTCTACTCCATGCCTTGTTGAGTCATATATTTCTCCATCACCCCACAATGCGTAGGCCTCTTCGCCATGAACGGCGTCGTCGCCAATCAACAGTTGCTCCTCCGACATGCGCAACGGGATAACAAAATTTATGGCCACGCATATGATAGAGGTAATAACAAGGTTCCATCCGATGATGAACGCTCCACCTACGAGTTGTTTGAGGATTTGGACTCCGCCGGAACCACCATAAACGCCTCCCCTAGAGTTGGTGACGGGTAGAAAGAGAGCACATAACTCTGGCTCTGCAAAAAGCCCGGTTAAGACTCCGCCGAGAAGACCAGCTACTGCATGAGTATGAAAGACGCCAAGGGTATCATCTATGTTATGAAGGAGACTCCACTTTTTGTGTATAACCATCATCGTGAACCATGGCACGCTCCCTGACAGAATTCCCATCACTGTGGCTGCCCACCCTTGAACAAGCCCTTAAAAACAGAGACAGATATCACATCATTAATCAATTTATAGAAAATATCAGTCCAATTACATAAGAACATAATGGCATTTGAATCACAGCAACAGCACCGTAAGTAATTATTAAGGTCACGCTAAATCATATTGCATGCAGCAGTGAAATAGTTTCTACGTGTATGATGGTTTGGTGGTTATTTTACTAACTAATTAAGATCAACTTCTTAGCTAGCCAGTTAGCTCATCTTGACCAATTTCCTTTTCTACATCGATACTAACATTTTGAGGGGTAAAAAAAAAAAAAAAATCCTTCTTGCTTCTAAACAGGCAAAATTAATTTAATCTAATTTATCATGGAGGTTAATAAAAAATTGCACATGAGATGGAGGCACGTAGCTTAGCTAGCTGATAACATGCTAGGGGAACCAAAGTAGAAGGTAGAGAATGGTTTAACTTGTAAGCAATTTTCATTTAAATGCTCGTGAATTGAGATTCATTTAGTTGCTATATTCTGTTCCCAATTTACCAACAAATTTATTTGCAGCTCTGAAGTTGGTGGTACAGAAAAGTCAACCGAACATAGTTTTAACAAATAAATTAAGGTATCTTGAAATAATTAATCAGTTCAGTATTTGTTGCTATAATTTAGGAACTAGTTAGGATCTCAATGCGGCATCAGCGTTTCTTTTGACTCTGAGCAACAGAATATGAGAAAAAGGGGGAATGAATGGTGGTGGAAGAAGAAATGATGGTGGAGAGAACTGAAAGTGGCTGTTGAGAATATAGAAATTATGTAAATTTACCAGCACCGGGAGTGATACAAACAAGGCCAGTGATCATGCCCTGAACAGCACCAATGACGGAAGGTTTTTTGAAGAAGATGACATCAAGCCAAGTCCAAACCAGTAGGCTCGTGGCTGCGCATATATTGGTGTTGAGAACTGCCATGGAAGAGTCAATGTTTGCCGAGTATGGATCACCACCGTTGAATCCAGCCCATCCCATCCATAATAAACCTGCCCCGGCCAACATCAGTAGTACGTTGTTTGGCGGAAATCTCTCCCTGTCTTTTGTTGATCTTGGGCCCACCTGCATATATATATATATATATGTAACTATCACTTACACGTAAAAGCCACGATTTAGAGAAGTCTTAAGACGTGGAAACATATTATACTATAGGTCCAGCATATTTTATCTGTAGCGCAATTGTAACGCCCAAAGTCATGCATATGAAGACGATGCTGGGATACAGTGATTCCTAATGCCCGGGGAAATTAAGTTCAATTAAATAGTGTAGTGATACAGATTAACGGAGAATTAATGAACTACTTGCGGGTTGATTTCCCAAAACTTGAAAGTTGGAAAAGTTTTGATAATCTAATGATTTGACAAGCCAAATATAATATCAAAGTAAGGTATGACTGGGGATAAATTAAAAAAAAAAAAGCACGGCTATGTAGGGAAAAAAAAAAAAAAAGACTAACCCAGAAGGCAGCGGTCAAGCCGGCAATTCCGGAAGAAAGATGAATTACATAACCACCAGAATAGTCCATGACACCCCAATGAAACAAGAAACCACCACCCCACAAGCTGAAAGCACCGACAGTGTATGAGAAAGTAAGCCAAAGAGGAACAAAAGCCATCCAAGCCCTGATGTTCATCCTTCCAAGCACAGAACCGGCAAGAATAATAAGGGTTATGCAAGCAAATACACACTGGAACCAGACCATAGAGGCCGTGGGATAGAAAGGAGTGATCATGGCTGTCTCAAGGGTGCCGTCATGGTGAAACTGAGTGGTCTCGGGGAGTTGAGCTTGTTTGATCAGAAACTTCTGACCCAAAGCAGGGCCGGCCTTTCCCCAGAAAGGGAGAAGCTTGTCGCCGAAGGACATCTTATAAGCCCAGACAACCCAGCAAAGGACCACCGCTGCAAAAGCATACAAAGCCATAAAGGCCGAATTTACTGCCCATTTCTTCTTCACAATGCTTCCATACAGTATAACAAGTCCAGGCACGCTTTGTAGTCCAACCAGAGTGGCCGCTATCATCTGCCATGCGTTATCTCCCTTGTTTAACCAGTCTGGAACTGCCGTCGATGCTTGATATGCTACTGGCACCGGATTAGGAGGTGGAGCTGCCATAACTATACGCTTTAACTATTGCTCACTTACTACTCCAGCTTCTACTACGTGTAGACTATGATGGAGGTGTTGGTTAAATAAGTAAGCTGAAGAAATGTAATCGTACACACCAACGATGCTCTAAGCATTCATTGCTACTCTCTCTCTCTCTCACCGTGAGATTCTAGCTACCATGTTACTATATTGTCCAGAGGAGCGAAGACTTTTACCAAGACCTTAAAGAGTATATTGCTTTCTGATCCAAGTTCCAATCAACACTTGGTTACAGAATATCAACACGTTGGGTGCCCCACACTTCTGCTCTAGAACAACATTTATTTATATTTTTTGTCTTTTATAATCCCATCAATAAGGCAATTTCCGCAATTTGAATGCTACATATGGCAAATTAATTCGTTGGAATAGTCAGGCATTTAGAAAAACAAGTTTCTACGAAAACTGAACATCAATATTGTCTAAACAGCGTTAAGAAAGCTTTGTCATGTAACAAAAAAATTCTTCGTAGAAACAGATACTTCCATTCGTATATTTGGAATATTAATGATTGTAACTAATTTGAAAACAATTAGTAAGTGTGTATATATATATGTCGCTTTCAAACTTATGGTTTGGATGGAAATCGCAAATAATTATAATCATACAAATGTCATATGTAGAAAAGCTATGGCCAAGATGGTCTGAATGCCTGATGAGATAGGCGAAAGAAAAAGAGGGTCATAAGATGCCAAAGATGATACTGTCTGTTACTACAGAGGAGGGACAACTGTTAGTTAACTGGCGTAGGCGGAGGGGAATCTCGTGAATCTTTTCATCAGAATCTCTCTCGTCAATTGTCGAGCCCGGAGAACGGGGGATTTGAATTTTCCACTTGTTGTTAAGGTGCGAATGCTAGCTGTTAAACGGACGACTATTCTACAGTGATTGCTACTGCTCAGGTGCAATTAATGAATAATAGGGTAGAGCCAAAGACTGTCGGGTTCACAAGTCTAATAAATGAAGAGCTTCTCGAAAGCCTGGCAAGTAGTTTTTGTATTATCTTATTTAAATTACGTATCGTTAACAACTAGTATTTAGATTAATTTAGAGATTGCATTCGTATTTGGTTCAATGGCGTTGGTTCTCACTGAAAATTGGAGAATAAAATAAATTATGGGCATCCCAATGTCAAGAGATTATTTTAAAGAACGAGGCCCCAAATTACGCGGAACGAACGTGGATCTCTATTTTTCTTTCTTATTCACATGAATAATAACTGAAGCATTATCATGCCGGAATTTCCATCCATCTCATCTTTTACTCTATATAGATAACTGAGAATAATTTGACGAGAATGAATAACGGAGAAAGTGTCAATTCGAAGTGTGATCGGGTTGTCTAAAAATTCGATTTTTCTTCTTCCCATTTTCATTTGCTTGAATTATCAGTATTTCAAAACAACATTCTTTTATTCTGACTTCAGGGCTCTGGAACTAACATAAAAAGCTATTAAAGTATTGATTCGTCCGAACAAAAGACATATAGAGCCTACCTAGAAACTGCTTGCAGCCCAGGGACACGGGCTTGTCTATGTTAGTTTATCACTTTTGTTAGTGTCACTTTCATTTGCAATAAGGAGGACAAATGCTTACAGTTGCGTAGCAAATTATAAACCAAGTAAAAATGATATTGAAAAACAAAATGATGAGATTTAAAAATAAAAATGCCAACAATACGTGGTTTTTCTCAAATTGTAGAAATTATTTTCTTTTGAAAAGTTTTTAAATTACCAAAAATGTTTCTTAAAACATCTCTATAATAATATCTAAGACAATTATCGTAAAATTTTCTAAGCGTTATGTTTCTGATAGCCTAAAAAAGTTTTGAAGGCTCACAAGAGAGAACGTTTTTTATAGTCCGGAAAAGTTTAGACGTAAAGAAATTGTCCATAAAAATTTTTTGGTATTCAGAGATCACTTTTTCTTGGCCAAAAGCGTTTCTTGGACAATGACATTTATGGAACTGGTTACCGTTTTTACAGGATAAACGTTCGTTGCTGCGAAAAGTCTTACTCTACTAATTGGTCTATCTCATTTCAAATCCATAGAAAATTTTGAATAGTCGTTTTCATTAATTAGATAAGAGGCTTACAGAAAAATAATTAGTCATGTGAGGACTTGCTTCAAATTATTTGAAAAATTAAGAATTTTTTGGTGTAAATTTACCGAAGAAGTTATTTTAAATTGAGTATTATTATTTTAATATATATTTAATGATATTAATTTATAAAAATTAAAATAAAAAATTTGTAAATAAAAGAACTCTTATTTTCACTACTTAAACAAGAAAAGTTTAATCCAAATCAGGGAAAAGATTGTCATTTCTTGTGGCTTCGTGTTTGAAATAGTTAATACTAGCTTACCTATATCTGTTTTCAAGAAATTTCGTTCCTCGGAGATTTTTATTTTTACGCTTTTAGATACAGCCGAGAAAGTGCGAAAGCTGAAATCTACATATACTGCTTCTTACTCTCTTAAGTATGCTCGAAAAGACATGACGATCGAACATTCTTTCAAAGGGAAATAGACAGAAGGCCGTGCTGTTAATTGATTAATATGCCATTTAAGGTCTTTTGTTTGTGATGGAAAGTATCATCGGATTCTACTTGGGTCATAATTTTCTTCATCACCCCACAATGCATAATGCATAGGCCTCTTCACTATTAAGTATGCAGGCGTCGTTGCCAGTGAGAGCAGTTGCCCCTCCAAGATGCCCAAGAGGAAAAATTTATAGCCACATGTATGGGAGAGGTTCCATCCGATGATTAATGCTCCACCTACTAGCTGCTATTTAAGGATTTATAGGCAACAACAGCACTTCATCCATTCATTGTTTGGTGGACATCTCTCCCTGGCTTTCGTTGATCTAGGTTCCACCTGCAGTTCTGCATCCATCACTTGCAAGTAAAGCGACGACATTACATATATATTTTTCTGTGGAGCATGACTAACTGGAGCATGATTATATATTTTTCTGTACCCTATATGTTTCGGCTTGCTTGATGAGGTGTAAGTATGTTTCGGCTTACTTAAAGACATTAATTTAGATGTTAAACATATTTTCCTCTTATTTTAGGTTATCTTCTCCTGGATATGCAAAATTTTTTATTGAGAAACGCTTCGAAATGTTACTGGAAAAGGAACGTTTCATAAAAACTCCGTATTGCATTTGTCCCAAGTATTTAACAACTCATCGTCTGTATCTAGTACATTTATACTTCCATAAACAAATTTGAATTTGTTTTTAGATTTTAAATTCATTCATATGGTGATAGAGGTCAAATTGATATAGTTTTAATGATTAATTTATTGAATTATGACTCCTAATTTAGCGTTTAAGTGACTAATTAATATCTTATTATATTTAATTTACAGAATGGAGCTTAATGATGAAAATTGGATTAAAAATATGAAGGAACTCCCTTGGTTCAGTTCATTAACGGCCCC
>JAOXYD010000135.1:24090181-24104498 GCA_028565735.1 Pinacopodium congolense | reverse complement strand
TGCGTGTAGCAGCTTGAAGACAGCTCCTCAGTCGCCAGACCACCCCTCACTCGGACAACCCCCCTTGTGCCTAGGGAGTCGCGTATAAATCATCAAAAACCCTCCTCCAGCTTTTGTTTCTTTTTGTCCGTCTGTCCCTTTGAAGCTCGTCGTTTTGCTTGCAAAACAACGAGTTTAAACTCTCTCTCTTTTTTTCTTTTGCTTTCTTTTTTTTTCTTTTGTTTTCTTTTTTTAAATTTAATACAATCTTTGGGTTTTTCTGAAATTGCTTTAATTTCGTCATGCTTTATCCTAAAATTTGTGTTAAAGAAATAAATGTGTCATTAAACAAAATATAACACAAATTCAATATTTAAATAATATAATAAGACTGAAATGACATTAAAAAGCATATAAAAAATTAATAAATTTCAATCTTATCCCTTCCTAGTTCATCTCTTGTTCCAATGCAACTTTGATAGATTATAAATACTCATTAGGAACTTTATATAAGATCTCACTCCTCATATTGTTTTCTTTTATGTTAGATAATTTCACACCTCTTTCAAATATTTTATTACGTCCAGGCCTTATTACTCCTATATCATTAACAACTTCATCAAGTTTCTTCTTTTTGCACTTCTTTAATGTGAGCCTATAAAAGAATAAAAAGGTGTTCTTATTCAATCAAATTAACCTTAATGAATCAAATCACAACAAAAAGAATAACTCAAAAAGATCAAAGACACAAGCAATGAGCAATAAATCTAGGTATCTCAATGAAAATAGCAACAACACAAAATTATTATACAATAAAACGGTACTCATAACTTTCTCTCTTATAACTTCAATATCTTGCTTGTATACTTTTCCAGCCTTCTTTTATATGTTGCAAGATACTTCTTGGCATTGAAGAGTGGAATTTTATCCCCCCTTTTGTTTCGCAATCCATAAAATCAATTCCTAAATAGAAATTTGAAATAATTTAGAAAATTTAGATAGTTTCTTAGTAAATTATAACTCACTGTAGAATATACCAACTTAGCATAAATGCTTACAAAACTCTTAGAACTAGCTATGTTTATTTCAGTTTGTTGCTTTCTATTTTGAATATTTGTTTCAGTAATTTGCTATATATTGAAACATTACATTAATTAGATATTATGAAATTAATTTCTAAAAAGTATTAACAATTGTCATACCTTCACATTTGGGTAGTTCCAATGAGCTTCTCAAAGACTTCTTTGCTTATGTAGTTAGGACGATTGGCCATTCTTTCTATATCTATTGTATACTATTTAAAATTCTTTAACTTCACTCCAAATTTATAACATCTATATGCATCCCCAACAGTCTTCAAAGTCCACTCTTTACCTTCCAATGGTAGAATATATCTCTTTTATAATACAATTAATGTTTATTTAAAATTCAATAATAAAATTGAAAAGGATTATTAACTAGATAGTTTCTTTCATTAACAAAATAGATTCATTGGGAATCTTACACCAATTGACTTGATTTAGTGGTGCAAGATTTTGTTTACGAGCCATAGTACTTAAGAAACTTATGAATTTGGTTAGTATCTTCTCATCAGGAACAACTGTCAGATTAAGAGCAAAAGTTTGATCTCTCCCTTTTTTCTTCATAAATTTTATATTCAAAACAATTATAAATGTCAATATACAATAAAAAATAACTTAAATAATAGTATAATATATGATTACCTTTACATTGAGTAGTAGTAATTTCTATCACATTCATGCTTGAATCGTTTCCATTTTCTTATACTACGTTCACTTCCAAATAATAATTGGAAGCTTGGCCTTATACTACATTTTCTGGTGGTTCTAATTATTATTCCATTACTTCACTCAATAGTTATTGCTACCTTAATAAAAACATACTTTTTTTAATTACTAATATTATCATATTTTCTGTCTTCTACATCACCTCTACTTATATGTTCTATTTTTGGTTGCCCCTTAACAAATTTCTTTTATTTCTTCTATCTTAAAAAGTCGGTAACACTACTTGAAGGAAATAAAGGTTGTGGTCTACCATTCTTCTTAGAGAATTGGTCCTTCCCTCTCTATTTAATTTTATAATAATCAAAAACCATAGAATGAGATATTTTTTTATAAGAATAGCTGCTTTTATGGCATAATCTAATATATAAAAAGTATAATATCAAAACAAATGGGAAAACTTGTACCTCTTCATAGACAATAGGTGTTGTTAATGTTGCTCTATTCTTTTTTTATGGTTTGACATTATTCTTCACTATCCTTTAAATGCTCGTGCTCTCTATGTGACAAATAAGTTGTATCTTTTAGCTTAAGGCATGAGTCTTTTTTTAATTCCTTTCTCTAAAAGCCTTTTCGAGAAAATGATCAATCTAATGCATATCTCCTTTTTCTATAGATGGCTTATTGTTCATTAAATTAACATATATAATATACAATATATTGACACTCGAGAAACATATCATTTCCAATATGTTAAGAAACTATGCCCGACAATATATATATATATATATATATGTAAGTGTCAAAGAAACCAAATCAATGTTATTTAAAAATTTCATTGTAACATAAAGCCAGTTTCAATTGCTAATAGATTTTCTAAAATAAATATATCTTAAGCATCTTAATTGGTGTTTTGAAAGTGAAAGTGAAAGACTTATATAAGAGAGATAGATAAATAAAACCTTTGTCTACCTAAAAAAGAAACAATTTGAATAAAAAGGAATGTTGATGTTCATAAAATTCAATCCCCAGTCAAACTAAAAAATCATTGTAACACATAAGTAGGTAGCTATGATTTTTCTAATGGCCAACATACTTATGATGTGTTTAAGAGCAAATATTGTGACAGTAACCAAACTGACAACAAAGAATTAAGAAAGTAGCAAATTAGAACTTGCCATATATGTTATCTTTTTCCTTGCCATTGTGTCTATAATTTCTCTTGTTTTGAAGTTGAAGTTGGTATATTTGAAATTTGTTACAAGAACCTAGGGAGATGCACTTGTGATGAAATATTAGTAGATTAATCGAAAGTCATGAATTTTGGTACAAACTTTAATCAGTGAGCATGCTTATATCATTGTTTAACACAAACCATTTCTTGATATGCATTGGATAATATGATGATTATATGCATTAATTAAGCTTTGTTGAATGGAAAATATTTGTATGGTATTTTACTTAATTTTTCTACTACTGTAATCAATGATCTTAATAAGAACCAAACAAAATTATTACTTCTATTTATATGTAGTGATCAGTGTTCATAATAAGTTATTGATGATAGGCCACAACAAAAAAATAACTTGAGAAATATGTTCGATTTACATATTGGGATATAACTAAGTGCAAATATAAAACCAAAAAAATGCCAATGGCTTACACATGAATACTAATTAATTTTTGCGAGAGAGTTTAATCAAAGCAAAATTAAGGCACATGTATAATATAGTCCGTTAACATGAAACTCCTTCTCTTTTGATTTGATTGAGAAGCTTCAATTTAATTCCCAAAATAAAAGGACTTAAATTCCTTACCCTAACTACATCTTCCACTTCTTCCCCATATTCCCATTAGACCATATTTCACAATTTTTTTCATTATATAATGAAATATTGATATTCATATAATTCAATCCTAAGTCAAATTCACAAGTCATTATATCAACATTACCTACTAGTTTTAGTTTGAAATGGCCAAGTGCAATTGTCAAAGCCCTCAATTAGATAGAACTTTATGTAATGGAACCCTAAAATTGATAATTTCAATAAGATTACATTAAAATTAGAGTCCAAAGGATCAATATAACGACTAATCACTATAGGATTCTTGCCCCCATATAAACTAATGAACCACAATAGATTGAGGGAAAAAAGGGAAAAACAACTTCTACATGATTCATCAATTGTTAATCTTAACAAAATCAAATTGAAAAAAATCAAACCCTTGAAAATAAGAGATACAAAAGATTTTAGTGACATTTATAGAGAAGGACTAGGAATTCAACATAAACAAATAAGGAATAGATATGCAAGCAGAGGGAGGAACTTTCAGACAGCTACTCATGTTTCTAATGCGAGGGCGAGTGAAAGCACTAGTAAGGAGGTAAAGAATAGGTAAGGAAAAGCGCAGGTTGGAGACTATTGCTAGAGAGACGTGTGACGATGAGTGGCTATTAATTTAGGGGGTTTTATTTTTGTTACTAACATATATATGTATATTCACTCTAAACCTCTCAACTTCTCCAGGAGTGGCTCCATTGGCTAATGGCTTTGGAAGCTTTTAATAGGTCATGGGATTAAAATTGTTTCATAACAATTATTTCACTTTTAATTTAAAATTTTTGAAATATTTTTATCCCTGTAAATAACAAAATTCAAATTTCAAAATATTTAAAATCTTTCAATAGGTCACCAGTTCGATTTTTATGATGAAATTTTATTTTTTATTTTTTATTATTGTATTTTTAATTTTAAAATTCTAAAATCTTTTTTAAACTTTTAAATAAGAAATTTTTAAAATTTTAAAATATTAAATATTTTCTATTAAAAGTTTTAAAATTAAATTTGAAAAAAACTAAAATATTGAATACACCGTTTAAAATATGATAACTCCTTAATTGTTGCTTAAAGTTATTTTAATTAGCAATAATTTTAGTTGTTGCACATTTTGTTGCCTTTTTCAATCTATAACAACAAATTATTGTTATTGTTGCCTTTTATATTATTAAAGGTAACACTTTAAAACATTTGGCATTATAATAACTTTTAACAACACATTTTAAAGTGGTTAAAATGTATTATTACTTAAAACCTTTTTTCCCATAGTGAATGGTACATGTTTATTTATACATTTAAGTCTAAATATACAAATAAAAGAAATGAAACAATTTAAAGATAAAAAATTAAACCTTTAATAGGAAATCCACCAATTTTATGATAGATGAGAATGCTTCAACTTTTACAATTCTTTTAGGAAGGCTTTGGAGAATACATTCTTTTATAAATATTTCAAACAAATAGTTACTAAGATATTCAATTTTTGACATACCAAATTCTAGTTTTTAAGGATTAGATTATAATAAGATTTTTCTGCAATCCAATTATAAACGCATACAAAGCAATGAAAATATAAAAAGAGATTTTAAACTAAAAAAATACTATTTACATATTGACTCTGATCTTTGCAAAAATAAGATAAAAGACTATAGTTTTCAATAACTTGATAGAACTAAGAAAACAAATCCAAGAAAAAATATTGTAATTTTGTACAAAACTACAAAGTACATATACTTTTTTTAGTGGTTTAAAATATATGTCCCAAAATAATAAGATAGAATACCCGTTCAAAACCATGTGTAATAATAATATTTTTAAAAAATAATAAAATTAACTTGGAAAACTTCATCAGAAGAAAATATACAATCAGAAAATTTGCCTCACAATTCCATATAAACAAAACTCCATTATAGCCTATCCTTTTAAAATAAAAAATGAAATTGAGAATATAAATTTGAAAGAAATTAAAAATATTATGTACTAAAATAATTATACATGACATCAACTTTTGTAACGGAGAAAACTTTAGGAGATGTTTGGTTAAGATTTTGTTTTTTATTTTGATTTCTTATTTTTTAAAATGTAAAAAAATACAGTAATTGAAAAATAATATATTAATACAGTATAGAAACAAAAAAAGATATAAAAACTAAAAAAATACACAAAATTAATAAAAACACATATAAATAAAAATAAAAAATAGAAATCAAAAGCTTAACCAAACGTAATCTTTTCAATAAAAGGACCTTATAATTAAAGCTCTAATGTTCTAACTTCATAAAGTTTCTAATGACAATTTTAATTAATTGAGGGAAAAGAATCGTAAAGACTTTCTTATAGCTATACAATACTATAAAAAATGAAGGGTAAATATCACCAAATGCCCCTGTGGTTTAACAAACTATCAATTAGGTCCCTGTACTTTGAAAACTGTCAAATAGCCCTTTGTACTTTGAAATTCATTTCATCCGTGTTAGTTCTGTCTAATGTGGACTGACGGCGCCATGTGTCAGTGATGTGGAGTCCTACATGGATATAATATTGACACGTGGCAGCCACGTAGATGGCCACGTGTCAAAAATTTTTTAGTCCAGCTTGCACAAAACGGCACCGTTTTGTTTAACCCAAAACGACGCCATTTTGGTCACTCATTACTGCCCCTTGCTAGAACAAAACGACGTCGTTTTGTTTTTCTTTTTCATCTTATCTCCATTGCCTCCTGCCATTGCTCTTATTTTTGCTGCTGCTTCTTCTTTCTGCCTCTTCTCCTTTATTTGCTAGTGGTCCTTCTTTCTGTCACTGTTGTTTTTATTTCTGCTGCTTGTCTTCTTCTTTTCGCTGTTGGTCTTCTTCTTTATGCCACTAGTCTTCTTCTTCTGTTGCAGGTATTGGCTAGGTTTTATTATCAAGTAATTTGTTTTTTTGGAATGCATACTATAGGTTTAGGTTTAGATTAAGTTAGTGCTTAGATGTTGATTTTAATCGATTTTTTTCCAGATTACTACTACTTGTTGGATCTATTGTTGTCTCATACAACACCAACGTCTAACTCAAAAGTGGTATGTCTACTTTGTTTTTCTATATGCACATATACTTTTTCAATTGTTATTGGCTTTTGTTTTTTGTTTGTGACCCATCAATAAATTAGAAGTACACCATGGACCACATAATATTCAATTTTCTTGTCCATTAGCCCTGCTTTATTTTTCGAGTATGTTTTGCAGATTGTTATTGGGACCACTTGCTTTATTTTTTGTCTTGTTTATATCCCAATAACAAGTTGAGGGAGAGGTTGTCATAACGTGCCTTTGTCCTTTCTTTACATATATTATTGCTAACCCTCTAATCGAGTGTGAAAGAACCAAGGTAACCTTAAGAAATTAATTTTTTCATCTGAAAAGAAGATTCGTTTAAGAACCAAGTCACTTAAATGCTAAAACTTGTGAATTGAAGTGTCTACTACAAGCTAGTTACCCAATTATATTCAAGGAAAAAAAACCATTATTCACCCTTAAGCTGTACCAGAAAGCTCAATTCATTACTTTAACTTTTTTTTTTCACCAAATAAACCTTTAGCTTTTAATCTAAACCATTTAAACTTGAATTTCGCAAGCTCACAATAAGGGTAAAATTAACTTTTGCCCTCAAATTATCTTGTGCATTGAGAATTAACTTATAAGGGTAAAATAGCTTAACCTCTTTTTCTTTTAAAATACCCTATTGTTGCCCTCAAACATTAAATTGATCTTTAATTAGCCCTAATATTTTTATCTTGAACTTAAAAAAATTTTATGAATCAATTTAGTTAATATATCCAACTTTAGTTGGTTGAAACATAACTAGACTTAGAGAATCTCAATTGTATATACTTGCCTTAAATCTAATTTTGGCTGGAATTTCAGTTGTACTGCCAAGCACTATTTAAGCAGTATATATTTTTTCTCTCATCATCATTACTCTCAACTTGTAAGGTCTTTCAACGTAACGCACTAATTTTGAAGGTAAAGTCACAAGCTACAACCATCTTATCTTAGCAGTAGGATGTGATATAAACAAATAGTCAAGTGAAAATCCCTACTAATTTATAAGCAAACTCATTGATGCAAACACATTACCAGCACAACCTACCTATAACTTAGGATTACAAAATGTTTTTTAAAGTTATCTTAACCACACTCACATATTTTAGTTTCCCCTAATTACCTTAGGCCCTTCAAAGTACATTCTTTTAACCAACTACTGAAAATAAGGTTGTTGAAAATGGTTATAAGTTTGACCATGACTCTGTCCATTCTGTCTAAAGTAAATATGTACACTAAATTATGGTTAATGTTGTATTGTTATAGGCACCCAATACAGTTTACTTATAGCAGAAGAAACAAGGCTGAATGATATGAACCCCATTGGTTAATTAGGTTAAATATTGTTATATTGTTTTGGTTATTGCTTTTGATTTAGCTGACGTGTCTTGGGGATGTTTTAGCATAATGGAATTGGTTAGCATGGTGTCAATAAAGGGGAATATAAGGATAAAGGCTATAAAGCCTTAGGCATGGAATTATTATAGAAAATGCATCCTAAAGAGAATTTATATCTTGTGTAAATGGGAAGGCTTATATTTCAGTAACTGTATATATAATAGTTTGTATATGATTTGTGAGTACTGCAAAAAAATTTTGAAAGCTGACAGTTGGTGGGACATATGCTATATTTCTATTTGTCTGATAATCATAAACAAACATGTTTAGTAATTGTGAAGTTCAAATATTTCTTTTAGTTGTTCAAGACAAGGATTTAATTGAGAGATAGCGAAGCTTGAAAGTATTCATAAGCAAGCACATGATTGCTTAGATAAAATTCCAAAGACAAGGTAGTGTAGACATGCTTTTAACAGAAGATATAAGAGTGATCTTTTGTCAAACAATATAGCTGAGTGTTTTAATGCTTTTCTAAGAGAGGCTAGGGAAAAACCTATACTATCTTGCTTAGAGGTGATCAGGAGAGCAATAATGAAAAGATTCCAACTTAAGAAGGATGGGATGGAAGCCTATGATGGTGCCATATGCCCTAGTATTTTAAAGAAACTTAAAAAAAAAACAAGAATGAGGCAACTAACTACATAGCTCATTATGTAGGTGGTGGAAATTTTGAGATTGATCATTATATGAATGATTATCATGTTGTTAATCTAATTGAAAGGCTATGTACATGTGGAAAGTGGGAGTTGACTGGTATCCTTTGTAGCTATTCACTTTTAGAAATTATCTCTAATAGGGGTTAGCCAGAAGAGTATGTTCATTATTGCTATTCAAAGGAGACCTACTTGAGATGTTACTTCACGACTTTAAATCCAATACATGGAGAACAATTTTGGCCAATACCTGGAGAAGAAGATGGTCAATTCATACAACCTCCTACTTACAAGAAGAGAGCTAGAAGACCAGAAGAAAAAAAAGAGAATCAAAGAACCCATTAAGGGCAAGAGTAGTCAGTTGTCAACCAGATTTAGTGGTTTTGTAAGTTGTGGTTTATGCAAATAACATGGTTATAATGCAAGGACATGCAGTATATATGGATCACAAGCAACTATCATGTCTGGAGCAATCGATAACCATCATAACTTTCTAAACTATTAAACAATGTAATTGGTAAAACTAACTTTTTTTTAGTTATTATCATCTCAAGAAAGTATGGATACTAGCAGGGCTCATAAGAAAAGGAGGCAATTCGGATAGGGAATATCTTCAAGAATTTAAGGTATAAAAAATGTGTTATGTTTTACTGTTTTAATGAAAATTACATATAATTGTTCAGTTATCAATTGCCATTTTCTAATTTATTTGTTAAAAACTTATGCAGATTCCTTATGTTAGAAGAACAATTGTTGTTATAAATGATGGAGGTATGCAAATTCCTATTTAAGATCCTTTAAGGACTTTTTTGTATATTAAGGTTCCATGTTTTTGTATATAGAGGTGTCCCTATTTTTGCATATGGTGGTTTTTGTATATAGAGGCTAGTGATTTTTGTATAGGGGGCTGGTGGTTTTTGTATAGGGAGGTGTCCATGTTTTTTTATATGGACATGTTAAATATTTTGTGGTTATGATACTATGAATGATTTGCTAGATGATAGTAGTCTTGCAAATATATTGTCCCAAATAATAGCAAACATATTTCTTTAATTGAAATTTATATGCCTAGATGCAAGTTATGTCATGTTGTTCCCATTTTTGGTATTGAGGATGGAAATTAAGGATGCAAAGTTCTGTTTAGGTTGCATGAGCTCCTGTTAAGGATTGACTTGAATTTTGTTTTGCATTTGTTTTCATCATTGTTCACATGGTTTTTGTTTTTTCTTTTCAATGATTTTCTTCTACCTCTGGATTAGTGGCTTCTATTGTTTGGATGACTATTTGGGACTGCTGATGATATTCCTTGTTTTGAGGATGCTGATTACATGCATATATAGTTATGTTTTTCCTTGATTCCACTATGCTCATATAGTTTGATCTTCTAAAAAAAATTAAGATTCACAGTTTTTAGGGTCTCAAGTTTACTTTTTATTTGTTATGGCTTTAATTTTTGGTGCTTTCAACTTTTGAAGGATGTCTTTTAGTGCTATTATGTTTACATCGGCTATTTGTTTTTATATGCATTTGTATTCTATTCAGCCATCTTGTTTTAATTGTGTTTATTATCTCATTTTTGTTAGATGTGTTAAGTAATTACATTCTTATTCTTGGCTTTATTGTTACTATCCTAGCATACTCATAGCTGCTTTGAAGTTTCAATATTGTCTAAGGTCTAAACTTTATGGGTTATGAGAATATAAGACCCTCTTAATGTATCTCTTTTTTGTTTTAATCTCATTTGGCCTGAATTTGATTTTATCTTGCTTCTTGTTTTTCTCGATTTCAATTGCTAACTTTGAATCATGGACTATGTCTTCCTACTTTGTTTTTATTAATTCATATTGCTGTAGGGTCTTCTCCTAATGGCCAGGGAAAAGAAAACTTTATGCACTTATTTTGACTACACATGGAAAATATTAGATATTTAATAGTTTTGTGTAACCATTTTGATGCCTAGGTTGTTTTTCCTTTATGAATATAATGTTTCGGGGTTTAAAAGGCCTATGTTATAGCTATTTAAGACTAGTGGACGAAACCTAAGGGGATATTTAGTTAGGTTGTGGGTTGTGATTTTTGTATTTTTATATTGGTTTGTGTTTTTTTTTTAATTTTTGTGTTCTATTAGTATTTTTTTCAATTTCTGTGTTTAGAAAAATAGGAAATCAAAACAAAAAACCAAATCATTTCTAAACATGGCCCAAGTTCCATTCCACTTCTTTTTATTTTGCTTGATATTCCCAAGACTCATTGTATTACATTTTTCTGACTAATTAAGTTTTCTCTGATTCTTGTGCAAATATAACTATGCAATTTTCTTTAAGGTTTAGATCACACATGATACAGTATTATCCTTTTAATTAAGTTCATTTTTTCTTTTGTATCTACATATTCACAAAAACATGTAAGGCATCTGACGAAATGTCAATATTGTTTGCCTTGTTAAACCAGTTAAAGTGGCAATAGTTCTCCACTAATAGACATCTAGGAGAGAAATAATGGAGACATCCAACCATTAGTATGGAAAAAAGGAACGTTATTTCCATTCAGTCTAAAAGAAATGTTGCAACATTATTTAATTTAATGTAAAATCAAAAGTAACAAATTATGATTAAACAATTTGTGCGGATAATACTTTCATGGTAATGTATCACATGTCAAATGTTTATGCTGATTATTAGTAGATAGAGCAAAAACAAAGTATCCATCTCACAATTCATAATCTCATTAAAGTCGAGTAATAACAAAGTTTTGATATTTAGACATTACATATAATTTTTATTGACAAATTTTTTTTGCTCAACCTCGTAAAAATCTTGAAAACCTCCTTAATTACCAGTTATATAAGAGTGAATTTGTGTTCATATCCTCGTCATTATTTCCAATACCAAAATGGAGCTACTAACTGAAACTTAATGAGATGGAGCTTAATATCCATCCTTACCCCCCGCATAACATAAAAGAAATTTGAGTTCTCATTATACAATTGCCTCAAATAATCCAAAAGTAGTTGGATGTCTCCTTCTAAGCTCCTCTGACGATTATTCCTCATGTAATTCCTGCAATTAACCTCTGTAAATCCAACTTTACTAATTCAACCATACTCCTTTATTAAAGCAAACATGATTCTTTGAGGACCATTCCAGCAACCTACAATGTATCAATCAAAGTCTTTGCAAGACCAAAGATTTGCTTATAGGAACGAAGGCAATAAACTTGATCAGGTGGCATAAGCTCATGTTTATGCTCTCTAACAAATCCAGATACAACCCATTGGCCAGAATCCTGCATCTTAATAGACAAAGATGCTTATCATCCAACTTTAGTAATGGTGCGGGGTCGCTTGATCTCTCTATCCTTAGTTTGCTTTTCATTAAAATTTCTGAACCCTTCTTTAGCACAAACAAATTGTCTCTGTATGATAGCTCCATCATGACGTGAACGACGGGAAGAGCTGACACGCATGCTAAAGCCAACACGCCTAGTGTAAGAGTTATAGAAGGCCTTGGCAACTTCTGTAGACTCAAATTTCGTGCCCTCATAAGGCTCGAAATCCAAAAGGTCACCTTTGAGAAGATAAATGAGGGGAGTAGAAGCACCAGGAAGAGGAGATGGTGATGGAAAGTTGTCAGCCATATTGTCATCATCATCAAAGGGGTGCTCTATATTCAGACCACCACTTGCATAATGAAGCAGTGGGAGGAGGCGGCAAAGAAAGACGAAAAAGATAAATGAAACAGAATAAGGCAGCCGGTTGAGAGGGGAGATGCGACAACAGTTAGCAGCAGTGGAGAGAGGAGACATAACAGGAAGATGAAAAGGAAAAAAGAAATGCAAAGCTAAGCGGCAGAGACAAGAAGAAGACGAGACATGAAGAAGACCTAAACCTATATAAACAAAATGACGTCGTTTTGTTCTGACAAGGGACAGCAATAAGTTACCAAAATGACGTCGTTTTGAGCAAGCTGGATAAAAAAAATTTGACACGTGGCTATCTAAGTGGATACCACGTGTCAATATTAAGTCCATGTAGAACTCCACATCACTAACACGTGGCTCTGTCAGTCCACGTCAAACGAAATTGATGGAGGGACTGACGGATGAAACGAATTTCAAAGTACAAGAGGTTATTTGACAATTTTCAAAGTACAGAGACTTAATTAATAGTTTGACAAACTACATAAGTGTTTGGTGATATTTACCCTACAATGAATAAATAAAAATATTATCTTTAACACTACAAATACTTCTGCATTACAAACTTTAAATAATTTAACACAAATGAAAACTATATTAATTAAAAGTTAAGTCATGATAAAGACTAATAACTCTTGAGAAGTAAACTCGCGAATCCTTAAATGAGAAGTAATACCAAATACTAATTCTAATAGTTTCCTACTTCCTTCAAGAATATTAAGTAAACTCCATTAGAAATCTATAACAATAAAAACTTATTTTTCTCAAAATAATTATTGATAACAAATCTAACATCTTACAACAAACACAATATAATACTATTTTTGTATATGAATGAAATATAACTAGAATGCGTTAACACAATATACTAATAAATTAAAAAGGATTGTAATGCTTGAAAATGCCTATACGATAGAATTAGGAACTTTTGACCATACTATTGCTAAATTATTAATAACAAGTCCTCGGGATAATTAAAGGTTGGTGAGATTAATTAAATCACAAAATGAGATATACTAAAAGATTATACAATAAATGGAGAAAGAGAAATATTATTACATGAAAATAATTAATTATTACAAGATGTTGTCCTACATTAATAATATAAATATCAGTAAATTTTATAAGAGATCCCTCTCACCTTTAAATGAAGAATTATTTTCAAATTTTATATGTAAAAAAACTTCCAAAATTTAAATAATACAAAGATACCGTAGAAGAATAATCTTAAAAGAAAACTGTAACAGCCTTTCTTGCAAAAAGTTATTAAAAAGACTTTATCCTTCTATAAGAAAAAACATTATAAATAAAATAAGAAAAAATCTCAATGACCAAAAACCATATAATAAATTAACACTTGGAGAAATAAGCTGCACTAGAAAAGGCCTAAATTTATGTCAAGACATAAAATAACAAAAGTAATCGTTAGTGATTTTGATATGCTTTATTTGTGTTTAAAAATAAAAATTTTTATTTAATAAATAGATTTATTAAGTCAAAATTTGAAATATATATCTTAATTTTAAACATTGTAAAAGTTGAATTCTAATTGATAAACTATTTTATAATTAAAAAATATTCGAAATGATATATAATATTAATAGATATCAGTGTTGAATTATACTAGTACCAAAACTAGGGATGTCAATCGGGTGGGTCAGGTTGGGTTCGGATTGGGTCATTTCGGGTTGACACTAATTCGGGATCAGGTCGGGTTCGGGTCAGGTCGATTCGAGTTTGGGTCATTTCGGGTTAACACCAATTCGAGTTCAGGTTGGGTTCGGGTCGGGTTAATTTGGATTCAGGTCAATTTCAGATCGGGTAGAGTTCGGGTTGGGTCAAATTCAGGTCGGGTCAACGCGGGTTGACCCGTCGGGTTATATGAAGTTTCATATATGTATGAATAAAAAAATTTGTTTGTCATTTCT
>JAOXYD010000135.1:24073969-24086158 GCA_028565735.1 Pinacopodium congolense | reverse complement strand
CCAAATTCCCCATCCCGTCCTCATGGTCATCAGCAGCGTCAATCTCCATCAGACCCGACTCACATTGCTCGTGAAGGAAAGAATGCTGCTAATTTGGTAGATGTCCGTCCCACTTTGGATCCTACACTTACCACTATTGTGCCTCCTAGCCTTGTTGGAACTAAAGAGGATGACCCATCACAAGCCCTGGATGAAAAGCTCGTTCCCAAAGCTTTGCAGACTTATCCTCCTCCTACTGATCTTGCTACTAATCCCAACGCCACTCAACATACTCACATCCAGCCTACTCACGATGACATTGATGCTTCCAAATTCAAGCCTGATCACAATGGTGAAACAGCTGCTATTAAAACCTCCCCTTCTTCAAGCTCCATCAATCAAACTCTTAACTCAATGGAATTGAACCAAAAACCTGAAGTTGAACAAAAAGGAGAGCAATCAAAAGATACTTGTTCATCCAATGACAAATTCGTTGACACCAACTTTGACAAACCCTTGGAGACTGATGCCAAAGATCATAAAAAAGAGCTGGAGTCCAAAGAGCTCTTGAATGACATGTCCTCACGAGCCAGAGCTGCAGACGAAATGAAAGATGATTTGACCAAGATGGACTTGTCTTCACTTGCAGAAATTAAACAGGAATCGCCAAAATCCATGATGGATGACAGAGAGAAAGTAACTATGAAGACTCCTAATAACTCATTTCATTTTGAACCTTCTTCATCTGATGGCTATGACTCGGGAACAGAGGGGGAGCAAGCAGCATTCAGGAACGAGGTTGAAACATTTTATAGAGAGAATCACTTAGAATTCAAAGCCCCCAAGTTTTATAAGGAAGAACTGAATTTGCTCAAGTAAGTTGCGCACTTTCCTTAAGTGGTAAATCCTATTTAAGCTAGCCTATGAATTAGGTGGAAAGTATTCAAACTATCTTGTAATTATATAATTTCACTATTGCTTAGGCTGTGGAGAGCAGTGATCAAATTGGGGGGCTACGAACAGGTTTTCTCTGAGTCCTCTGTGCCTGAAATCTATCTTATCACTCTTTTCTTGCCACAACTTATTTTCAAATTTAACTGTGTTATTTACTTTTCCAGTCTGTAAATTTTAGAAGTGTAAACTTTTAGCTGCATGCTTCAATTATTATTTTGGTTGCACTTTGAATACATGCGTTGACCTGTGTGATTAAATGGCTGTTAAGTGTTGACGATTTCAATTCCAAATTGCATTCTTTCTGTGCATCAATCTGTGCAAATTTTCATGCAAAATACTGGAATTTATACTTCATATTTGCCATCCTTCATCAATAGAATAAATGTGCAGCTCTTTGCTTATGTGTTAAAACAACAAGCTTATCAATCTGTGTCATTTATTACAATGTATGTCTGCATGTCTTCATCATTTATAATCTGCCTAGATTATAAATTATATAGAATTTGAAATTCTAATCATATCAAAATAAATTCAAATAGTTTAACATGCTAATGAGATTTTTATTCTACACTTTTTTACTATAAGCATTGTACTATAGTGTATAAAAATTCTAATCTTTATGCTTTTATTGTAATTGAATTCAAGTTCTTGGAGGCATGATTCTGGTGTGTGATTATCCATATCCATTTATTGAAACTTTCATAATTTGTCACTTAGGAAAAAATTATCATTGTTATTTTGAATGGTCTACATATATGGGAGTATATACACTAACTGAATGGTCCAAAATTAGGAATCTATTCTGCATCAAATATGCAACATCCTAATTAGTATACACAGCTCACCAAAATTACTAAAGATCAGGGATTACTCCTTAAATATCAAGGATTACATCAAATCTTTTAGAATCATAAGATTACCATAATAAAAATACATTATTCAACACTCCTCTAGGCTAGAGAATGGATATCTTTCATCTAAGCTTGCTATCAATGTTGGAAACAAGTTATTTGGCAACCCCTTTGTGAGTATGTCTGCTATTTGATCATTTGTTGAAATAAATGCAGTACAGGTCAGGCCACTTTCTGATTTCTCTTTAATGAAATGCCTGCCAACATCAAATTTGTTTTGTTTGATCATATTGTGCAAGTTTATGTGCACTATTGAGTGTTGATTTGTTGTCACATTCCAGTCTCATTAGGCCTTCCCATCTTATCTCCAGATCATGAAGAATTTTTAACAATGGTAACTTGCATATTTCCAGTGCCATCAACTTGAACTCAGAATTTGCACTTGAACTGGCTACCTCCCCCTATATTACAAGTTTATCATCTAAGATAGTACAATAGCCTACGGTTAACCTTCTGTCAACTAATGAACTAGTATAATCAGCATTAGTGTAGGCCTCTAGGGTCATTAGTATAATCAGCATTAGTGTAGGTCTCCAGGGTCATACTTTCTCGTTTCCTTAATAAGATTCTTTTCCCGAGGCTACCTTTCATGCATTGTAAAATTCGACTTATTGCCTTGAGGTGCATTTCTTTATGATTTTATATAAATTGGCTGACAACAATCATAATAAATGTAATACCTGATCTTGTATGTGCTAAAGAAATTAATTTCCCAACAAGTATATGAGAAGAACTTCTATCTACCATGGAATGATCCGAAGCATTTCGTAGTTATTGTTGAACTTAATGGTTTTATCAATTGGCCTACATTCCAACTTGCCCATTTTATTTAATAAGTCAAGCATGTATTTTTGCTGTAAAATAAAGATTCCTTGCTTTGAATGTGCTACTTCAATGCGTAGAAGATATTTTAGCTTTCCAAGTCTTTTGATGTCAAATTCTTTTAGTAGACACCCTTTTAAGTTCTGCATCTCATTTGTACATTACTTGTTGCTATGATATCATTTACATGCACCAACGACATTTCCACTATCCCTAACTTTGAATGTTGCACGAACAAAGAATGATCTCCTTAGCTCTGCTTATATCTCGATTAGTCATTACTTTGGAAAATCTTCCAAACCAAGCTCTCGGTGATCGCTTAAGTCCATAGAAAGCTTTCTTTAACTTACATACCATTCCCTTTTTAGATTCAAAACTAGGAGACCTCTATGCAAACTTCCTTGTCTAGATCACTATGATAAAGAATTTATTTTTTCCATCAAATTGTTGTAAATTCCACCCAAAATTAATAGCCAATGATAATAGCATCCATATCGAATTCATCTTAGCAACTGTGGCAAGTGTCTAAAGATAATCAATGCCATAGGTTTGAGCATATCCTTTGGCAACCATTCTGGCCTTGTATCTTTATATGGAACCGTCGAACTTTTACTTCATGATGAAAAGCCATCTACATTCAACTATCTTTTTCCCTTTTTGAAAATTCAACTAACTTCCATGTTTTGTTTCTTTTAAAGTTTCCATCTCCACCCTCTCACTCCATGTTTTCTAATGCTTCAAATAGATTTCTCAGAATTGGGATTGTATGAAAGTTGCTAAGGAATACTTTATGAATTTGGAATAAGCTTTAGCGGGCTATGAATAGTTGTAGTTGATGCTTTATGAAGGTTTTGGTTCCTTTCCTAAAGGTAATTGGTAGGTTGATGTCACTTGATTGGTTAGGTTTATCAACTGGTTAAGAAAGATGATATAGGTTTTTATGTAGGATGTAGCCACTTTTTGACTCACGAGGAAGTCCTTTCTTCTTCCCTTATTTGTGGCTACTCGCTTGCTAGATTTACCTATGCCGTATGAAGATAGGGAGAGAGCTGTCCTTGACAGATCCTTTTTAGGTTTTCTAATACTATTTTTGGCTTCCTTTTATTCAATAAAAATATGCCTTTAAATAGGCGTTACAATAATAGAGATATTAGAAATCGAAATAAGATAGAATCCCTCTAATTTAGTTTCTTATTAAAACAAAACTTTTAAAATAATAAATTTCTAAATAGGATAAGATCCTTCTAATTTATTTTCCTATTTAAATAAAACTTTGAAATAATATCTTCTTCTTAACTAATAATGTTGATTTTTGTATCTTCCACATCATTTCACCCCTATTGGACACCAAGCTTGTTCTCAATCTTGAACTCAGGTTATCTTGGATTCCTTATAGTTTTATCTTCTTGCTCACCTTCTGAATTTGAATCCTCTATATAGAAAGACCTCTTACACTTATCGAATAAGATTTGTCACAATTAAAGCATAGCCTTTTGGCTCTTCTTTTTGCCATTTTCGCTTGAAAGAGTCACTTGAAAAATTGTATTGATTTGTCTCTTGAGTTGTTTTTTATAGAAGCAATTGGCTTTCCTCCTCCATTCACCATCTTGTTATTTTGATTGCCCATAGAAATAACACTATTGATTGTTGATTTTGGAGTTGTCTACCCAACTGAAATTTTCGTGTTACCATGTTGCAAACACTGTTATTTTCTTTCTACGACCCTTGTGATATTCATAGCAGTTTCCAAATTTCTTGGTTGCTGCATCTCCACGTCAATTCTAAGGCTCTCTACTAGTCCCGTTGTAAATAAGTTCACTTGTTGGCACATTTTTAAATCTGTAAATAAATTTACTTGTTGGCATAGTTTTAAATCCTTAGTCCTTGCTAACAATAACTGAAGTTCGCGTTGATACTCCTCTGTTGATGCTGTTTGTTTCAAATTAACCAATTCTTCTACAGGATTATTGGTCATGGGTGGTCTGAACCTTACATTGTAGTGCTCCTTAAATTCTTCCCAATGTAACTTCGGTTCTTTCTACACCACCTGATAGAACCATAACTTGGCTTCTTCCATTACATGGAAAACTACCAATCCAACCTTTTCTCCTTCTGGGGCCTTCTGGCTTTGAAAAAACCATTCACACCTTCTCAACCAAATCAATTGGTCCTTTCATCCGTTAAAGGATGGAAATTCCAGTTTGGAATATTGCGGCACTAGTTGTCCCTCGTACAACCCGTTTGTTCTCTTCTCTAAACAGTTTTGGTTCCCTTGATTGCCATTGTTAGATACACCAGCATTGGCCCTTCCTAAATTCTTCTTCAATTTATGGACATGGCTTGTGAGTTCTTCCATCTGCTCCTCTAATTCCTATTGCCTCATGGCCATGGTTTGCATAAAAGCCATTAATTTACTGACTAAGCTTTTCGAGTTACCCATGATAGATGGCTCTGATACCAAGTTGATTTGGGTTTTTGCATAGGAACTAGTCACGAGTCGACTCACGAGGAATTCCTCTCTTCTTTCCTTACTCGTGGCCATTTGCTTCTTAGATTTACCTATGCTATATGAAGATAAGGGGAAAGCTATTTTTGGCTTAACTTTATTCAATAGAAATATGCCTTTTAATAGGCGTTACAATAATAAAGATATCAAGAATCTAAATATGATAGAATCCCTCTAATTTAGTTTCTTATTAAAATAAAACTTTTGAAATAATAAATTTCCTAAATAGGATAAGATTCTTCTAATTTATTTTCTTATTTAAATAATTCTTTTAAATAATAATGTTAACTTTTTTTTCTTCTACATCAAAAGATTAGTTTGTGGTATGATCCTTTTAGCAGGTGTGGCAATTGTTTTTGGTGTTTGACTGGTTAATTAAGGAGGGATTTGTATTTGACTTCTAGAATAAACCTATAATGATCGAATTTGTTCTCCCTTATTCTTCGTCATTCCCCATGACTTAGGTAACTCAACAACTTGTGTTGACTAGAAAGGAATAGACTGAATAGAATGAAGAATTGAAATTGATTGATTAGGAAAATTAAGCAGAAATAAGTCCTTTGCTTTGTTTGTCTCCTCTTAAAGATACGAATTTTGGACAAACGTAACATATGCCCCTTTTTCTCATCAGGTGGATGGAAACATTTATACCCCTTTTTTTATGGAAGAATATCCAACAAAAATGCATTGAAAGGCTCATGGATCAAGTATTCTGCTGTTTTTGAGAATGAACATGAACAAAAGCAATACTTCAATAGATTTAGGAGTAATATTGTTTAAGGCATTGCAATTTGAGGATCTTTTTTTTTTTATCAAAATATCTATTGGACTTTTGAAATTAAGGACTTTGGTTGGGAGTTTATTAATGAGATGAGTAGCGGTTTAGACTATTTCTCCTCAATATTATGACATTTTGTGGAATAGTAATGCTCTTATGATGTCTAGAAGATGATCATTTTTTTCGTTTAGCTACCTCGTTTTCTTGAGATGTGTTGACGTAAGAGGATTTATGAATGATTCCTTTATAAACAATGAAGAGAGAGTTTGATAAAAATAATATTTGACATTATCACAACAGAGTCATTTGATAGTTGCATCAAATTGAGTTTTGAACATGTTGTGAAAATTGGGAAAAGCAATGCTAACATTAGATTATTTTTTTAAGAAATAAATCCCCATTATTTAAGTAAAAACATCAATAAACGAAATAAACCATTTAACACCAAAAATATTTGGAATTGTAGAGGGGCCTCAGATATAACAATGAACAAGGGAAAAAAGAAGAAGGATTCTTGTACTACTTATAAAAAATATAACATTTATGCTTTGTAAGTTAACAGTCATCATAATGGAAAGAGGACTTAACAACTGAGGCTTTGAATAACGAAGGAAACGTTTAAGGACGTTAAAAGATGGGTGACTTAAATGATAATGATAAAGCTAAATTTTTTCTTTATTTGACATAACATACTCAAAAAGGACGTAAGGATCAATTGTTCTTCCTTGTTGGTTGTAAAATTAGTAAAGCCTATCCCTCTCATTGGCACATCCAATCTTCCTTTGTGTCAGCTTTTTGAAATTGACAATACAAAGGAAGGAATGTTAATTGGCAATTAGAAATAATAGTGAGTTTTTTAACAAAAATAAGGTTTGCAAATAATTTAGGAATATAATAATATCTTTTAATGTAAGGGAATTGTTTATGTAAATGTCCCTTTGGCTTATGATAATAGACCCATCAACTACAGTTATCTTCTTGTGGCTAAAGCAAGGAGTATGGGGAGTGAACTGTTTGGAAGAACATGTCATGCAATATGTGGCTCCAGAATCAATGATCTGAACCTGCTGAGAATGATGTCTATAGAAATAACAATAAATTCTTCAATTTCTTTATCTCTTCCCCGTTTAATTTAGAGATTGAGCTTTGTAAATCTCCCTCATTGCTTAGAGGAGTGCTAGCATTATGTGATTGTTCTTTATCACTTGCACTTTTGTTATTTATTGGGTGTCTACTTTTGAGTTTCCAACACTGCTCCCTCCCGTGATGATGCTTCTTGCAGCACGTACAGAAGAGATTTTTGTTTAAGGATTTGGACGAATATGCTTCTTACTAGCATCTTCAGCGAGATATTAAAAACTAGATTCTTTCATTCAGGTTGTTCTGGTCGCAAGAGCAAAACCATTTCATATTGGATTCTGAAGCATGATGCTTCTTCATCCTTCTTCAGTTCAAATAAATGATGTAGTCTATTCAAACAGAGTAGGTCTTCTTTTCACAATACTTACACCTCAACAGCTTCAAATCATAAGTATGATCCTTTTCTACAAAAGATTTCAAAATTGCAACATCTTAATTGCAACGCATCTGAGTACATAGGTAGTGGTCCATTTCCTACCATAAATTTAGCAAGAGACTCTAGTATTATGTGGTAGATTGGTTCCCTTGTTTGATCACTGAAATTTGTTTTAATTTCATAGATTTGAGCAGCATCGTGGACTTTGGAATAACTCCATATAATAACATCCCAAATTTTCTTGGCCATATTAAGAAACATTCATGTATTACCTACCTATGAAATCATAGAATTTCATAACCAGGACATTGCAAAGGAATCTTGTTCATCCCATGCCTTAAATGTTGGATTTTCTTTTGAAGGGCCCATGCCCAATAAAGGGCTCAATTTTCCATTTAATTGAGACTCTATTTGAATGTTTTGTAAATCTCCGGTTATAGTAGAAATAATATTTTGGAATGGAGAAGCATTCATGACAAGACTGATTTCAGTGGATCTTGACATGATTACTTGAAAAAATTAAGACGAAAGAAAATATATAATAGATAAGAGGAATCAAATGAACAGAACATAATAAGTTTTAGAAAGTAAACAGAGGCTGTGATACAAGTGACAATTTGTGACTTAAAAAAATTCTCATTATAATTTTAAATGGTTTATGTACATGGGAATATATGCATTGACCAAACAGTCCAAAATTAGGAAGTTAATTATCAAATGGGTAACTTCCTAACCAGTGTATACAGCTCTCCAGAATCCCTAAAGATTAGGTATTACTCTCGAAAGATTGGAAATTACGTCAAATCCTTTAGAATTACAAGATTACACTAATAAAAACATATAACTAAACATAAAATTTGGCCTTTAGTTCTTGTTAAGAATTCATTCAACTGCTAAATTGTGTATCCTTGGTGCATGAGCTTGATTTGCTGCTAGGCACATACTGTTTGCTTGCTTTTTGCGTATTGAAGAAAAAATTCATTGTTTCTTTTTGTCTTTGTTTGTTTGCAGGTTACTTCATGTAAGTTATGGCGGCAAGTGGGAGAATCATTTAGACCCCCAAAGTAAGGATGGTTCTGCTTACTTAATATCTAAGTGATCTTGATGATTGGTTTCAGTCAGTGAAGGTATTAGGGAATGGTTTTTCTTGTTAAAGATCATTATTACTTAATTGGCATGACAATTTAACATACCTGATCATATTTGGGTGTGAATGTAATTATCAATTTCCTTGCTCATTGGATATGCTGGCATCCCTATTTTGATCTAATCTTTAATATATTTGTCTTCTTCATTTTCACAGGACTTGCACTACTGTCTCTTGGACATTCCGAATTTTTTATGAAAAGGTTGATATATCATCATAGATTATTTAGCAGAGTGAAATTCCAATTCTCAAGTCCTTCAAATCGTAATCTCTCCCTCGTAATTTTACACTTTCTGGAGTTTGTGATAATGTCTTTTTGCAGGCACTACTGGAGTATGAAAAGCATAAAATGCGTAAGGGTGAACTCTCTTTTTCTGATGGCTTGGCAGAGTCTATAATTAGAGTTGACAGTCAGGTATTTCATTTTAGCTAACATGGTGAGTTAAGTGTGTGCATTAAATCTTCTTCCTGGGTTTTAGCTGACAGTGAACTATGGATGCTTTATTGTCAATGTGTTGGACACCGTCAATTGAGCAGAAGTACTATACACAACAAAAGAGTGAACCAGTTGATCCAGTGGATGGGGTTTTGTATGTACTTGGCAAAAATGAACTTTTGTGCTTAACCACTACCCATTTTCTAGACATGTCCTGTAGTATGAAGTGGTTAGAGATCTAATCAAAATGAATTGGAAGTCTTAAGATTTTAGGTAGGTAAGGTTTTTAGGAGGTGCAGTACTTTGTGCAATTTGGAACATATAGATTGCTGATGATTATTTTACTGAATTGTCATTAAGGCCAGTTTGAAGACTGAATGATTTTCTTATAGGTAGCTTGGGGCTTCAACTTTTTCTGTGAGTGCTCTTCATTGATCAGTGGATTCAAGTAGTATTTGCTGTTGTATTCTTAATGAATAAAATGCGCTTGAAGAATGCATAAGTGATATCCTCTTATAGTGGTGATTGTCCCCAGAGTGTTGTTTTAAAAGTTTGGGAAGAAAAGTATTATTCTTCCTTATTGTTTCACAAAATAGGTATATTTATCTATGGGTATAGATTTTTGTAGCTAATTCAGCTAGTAGGTAAGAATCTATCAACTGCAGATGATAGTAAATCTCCCAATATTTGTTATTTCTTGAACTCATATTTTAATTAACAAAAATTAAAATATCATCCCCTGAAGTTGGTGCATAGATATCAATGGGGGTGGCAATGGGCTGGGCCAGGTATGAAAAACTTTTTAAATGTTCAAGTTTGGCCCAAAGCTCGACCAGGTTCTGGGCTAGGTTTGGGCTGGGTTTGGTTTGAGTTGGGTAGGAAACTAGGAATCACTCATGCAATTTAAGAATCACTCTCAAAGAAAGCATCACAATTTCTAGTTCAAAACTAAGGTTTGTAGAGTAAAATCAGGTTTTCTTTTTAAGGGCTAAACACATGCACATATAGAAGTTTTTGGATTCCTTATTCTGGTAGGAAAGGAATTCCCAACTAAAATTTCCAAAATAAAAATGAATCGTGCTCCAATAAATATGGTCTATTCTTAAATAAGCGTATTTTCTAAACAAATTAGGACAATATATCTAATATATTATTACTCCTTATCTAATAATGATGGTGGAATTTATAGAAGGGGATACGGTGATAATAAGGATTATTTATAGCATTTCTTAAAAGCTAAATATAAAAAGCTTGACCCAAGGATGTTTACCCTTGTAAGATAAGAAGACAAGTATTAATGTTATGTGTTTTGGAATTGCCGATTGACATGAATTAATTTTTATCTTCAACTTTCAAGACTTTATATGATTTTACGTGTTCTCCTACTGGTGGTGAGAATTCCAGTCATTCATCATTTTAAAAAAGAGGTTGAGGATGTTCTTTACAAGTAATCATTATTCACAACAACTGATGGTTATAGGCAATTTTTTGTCAAATGGAAAGGAAGCTTTATTGGAACTAATAATAAATTAATTATATTTTCCTAGTTTATTTAGAACTTAACTCATTTAAGAATAAAGAATCCTTATTAAAATAGAATCTTAGTCGGGAATTCCCTTATTACTAATATTATGGTTTTAAGAACTACTTTTATGTATATTTATTCAACCTTCAATGAAAACAACGCTGAATTTCCCTACAAATTTTGAGATCTTAAATTAGAAATTGTGATGATTTCTTTTAAAAGTGGTTTTTAGATTTTAAGAATGATTCGTAATTGTTTAATCTGTTATGGTCTTATCAATTCTGCCAACCCAACTTCTCCTGTTCCAGTTGATCCACCAGTCCAAGTCACTAGGAAAATCACAGGGAAAGTTCAGCAGCCTCTTAAATTTAGGGATTATGTTTAGCTATATATAAATATGCATTCTGTTATGAGTTATGTGTTGGCATTGTTGATGGGCAATGTGCTAAGTGGATTCTGTTATGAATATCCCTTTTAAAGATGAATGAATGTACGAGAACGGGAATAAGGAGTATAATCCCCTTCTCTTCTAAATTCTGCTTCCCCTTCTTTCTCTCTTCTTCTCTTTCTCCTTCTCCATTCTCTGTGTTGGTGTGTGTTCATATCATAATCCTAGGACAATCCTTAGAATTATCCAGTATTATGTTCTCTTTATCAAAGGCCTCAATAATCAAAATTTGAATTTCCACCAACACCAAAATTGAAGTTTCAGCACCTTTACTAAAATTTCAGACTTGAAACTTTAATTCCAATAACATGAGAAAAATTCAACCATCCACAATTTTCAATTTTGTCAAATAATGTGTTTTTTTTATTATGGTAATCTTGTGATTAATAAGGACTTAATGTGATCTCTAATTTTTATGGAGTAGTTCCTGTGCTTTAGGCATTTTGTGAGTTCTATATAGGAAGTGAAGTATTTGATAGAGATTAGCTTCTTAATTTTGGGCTGTTTGGTTAGTGTGAATATATAGACTATTTGAATTAATGAGATTTATTTTCAAAGTTTATAAATTATGACATGGTATTAGAGCTTCTCATTCTTTGCTAAAACCTCAAAATCTCGTAATTTCATCCTATTATGTCTATTAGATTTCTCTTATTTTTGTACTTTCTTGTCAATCTTTCCAGGTAATCATATCATAATCCACTGAAATCAGCCTTGTCTTGAATGCTCTTGCATCTCATAATACTACTACTGCTATAATTGGGGATTTACAGAGCATTCAATCAGCATATTGATTGAATGGAAAGAATCATTTAAGTGATCACAATTGGTTAGTAGCTTTTTTAAGGGTAGAGGAAAATTGAGCCATTTAAGGCATGAGAACAAGATTCCTTGATGATGTCCTAGTTATGAAATTTGATGATTTCAAAGATAAGTAATATGTGCATGTTCCATGTTACTGCCAAGGAAAATTGAAATGCTATTTGACGGACATGATCTGCTTGAGTCTATGAAATTAAAGAAAAGTTTTACCAACTGAACAAGGGAATTGATATGTCACAAGATATTCGAGTCTTTTGCAGGATTTATGGCATGAAATAGATCACTACCAATGTATTCAAATGCATTGCAGTCAACATTGCAATTTTAAAATGATTCGCTGAAGAG